>JASANW010001365.1:0-84605 GCA_030849725.1 Trypanosoma boissoni
GATATGTGTATCCCGCAGCAGATCGCTCAGAATTACGCTCTCGTGGTGCGTTTGATAGGCGGTTGCGCGAATCTTTATCATATTTTACCCTTGACCGCTTCCTGTATCCATAGTCACTGGCGTGATGCTTAATCCCTGAGGAAGGCATGTGTTACTTTCTTTCTGTTTGGCGCTTTTACTTATTTTTTTTGTTGTTGTTGTGTGTAAGTGTATTTATGAGGGGGAGGATGAAGAGGCGAAAGGAGTTTGATATATGTAAAAAAGACTACATGGATCAGTGATTGCTGTTAGGACAACTTTGTTCTGTGCAAGCTGCGGCAAAAAATAATAATAATAATCAATTTGGAGGTGCTATTATTCACTGATGTAATACACCAATATACCGTGAGGAATGCAACTGTGCGCAAGTCACGGGTTCCGAGCCAAGAAAAAAAAAAAAAGAAACCATTCCAGTACGCAGGAGAGTGGAGAGGGGGAAACATTTTCCATTAAAAAGCAAATGGAATTTTGGGGGCATTTCAAAAACTCCCGAGCTTGATTTTCTTCTGAATTCAACAATATATATATATATATATTCCTTCTGCGCGGAGACTCATAAGGTCATATTGTTTTTAGTTTTCTTTTATGAATTCAGTGTGTCTACACTTCGGAAGCGGCATGTACACGATAAAGGAAGACAAAAAACAACAACAAAAACTCATTACTCCTTTAGGTATTATACACGTTTTTTTGAGACGGTCTACTTTTCGCCCAAAGCAATCACAATGTTTTTGTGCTTCTTTGACAACGAGAACGAAATCGCTTCTCCATCGACAACAAGGTGTCTCCTTTACACAGAGGTACAGATAGAGATGAAACCCAACCTCAACTCGTGACGCATAATACGATAGCATTCGTGATTCAGCATATACGTAGATTCCAAAGTATGAATTCCAAGAACGATAGATGCGGTCTAAATACAGTGAATCTGATATAAATATCAATGTAGACCTCTAGGGTATCTACATGTTACCCCACCCTCGAATTACGCCACAAGAGCAAAGCCCAGAACTTTCTTTTAAGTTAAACCATGTTGGAATCCTCCACTCCCAAGCAACAAGACAAAAAGGTGAGGGGAGAAGAACCCAAACCCAGGGAAAGAACAGTGTTCTAGAAAAGAAAATTCCATACGTTTCCGTGGCAGAAGAGGCATTGAGCAACTCGCTCTGTATCCGGGCAGGGATGCAGCTTATCTGTACCGCTTTGAGCAATAGGTTGGTTCCGCAACTTTGCCACACAGGCTCAGCTTTTTTTTTTTCCGAGCTAGAAAACACTCATGTACATGTTAATGAATGTCCGACACGAAAATAAACTATGAATCCACACAGAGCTATTATATACAATTCAAGATACGTTTCGAAAACTCCATTATTTCCCCATTTCAAAACAATTAATATGCACACAAAACACAGGAATAAGCACGTAATTACAATCAAGATTGGTGTCCTGTTGCACTGGAGTATTAGCACTAAGCAATACACCGGCAGTGTCTCCTGGGCGCAGTTAAAATGCGTTTTGAACGTTGGCGGTGTTATGTGGAACCAAAAAGAAGAAACAAAATATCAGTGAGTTAGCACGGCAAAAAAAAGCAAAAAAAAGCTTTCTTAATCCTTATACTTTAAAAGGACCGGATTTCTTATTGAGTAGGCCAAGGAATCCCATCCATATGTCTTTGGCAAGATGGCTGCTCGACATCCCATTCCAACAAAAACGTTTTATCCTGTCTCGTCATGGGGTCAAACCGACCAATGAAACCACCAGTGGTGCCAAAAGACTCCAAATAGCAATGGGGTACGTACCGAGAGCATTAAGAAAATGTGAATAGTTACCACTCGAGTGGCCAACCTTTTTTTTCCCCCATCCAATTACTCTTTGAGGTGATAAATAAACATTTTAAATGTTTATCATTTGGTTCCGTTCAACTTACTCTTTTTTTTTTTTATTCTTCTTTAGGTTTCTTAAGATCAGAACAGCGTAGATAAAACCATTAGCAGAAAACACGCATATCTTCTCAAACTAACTGCTCTCATCGCTGAACTGATTTTTTTTTTTTTTCAAAGCACTAATTTTCCTTGTTTCAATTCCGATATGACTTAGAAGCCATTTACCTTTTAGATATACTTAAAGGGGCCTCTTGTCAAATTTTTTGTTTACTTTTTTTTTTTTCTTGCATATTCTATTCTTCCATGTTAATTGGTCACTCCGACTGTGATGTGCTTAGCGACCGTCAGTGAGCCTCTTTATCATCTGCAAGAACTCTAAAACGAGAGAGATCCATTTAGGTTAAGGATATGGAGGTAAGTGTAAATCCGATATACCAACGCAGTCCTCGCCAAGAGGAAAAAAAAAAAAAAAGAATACAGCGGCTAAAGAGATTAAGCATGTGTAAACAGAGAAAACAGTGTTGAAGTGAATAGTTGCACTTCTGTTCTCTTATTGTACATAAAATTGTTCTCCTTTTTTTTTTTTGTATAATCTATCGCTTCACGTATTAGTGGTCTCTAGACCTGTATCGTAATGCAGCAATCTTATTAATGTCTATTTTTTGGGTTACCTAGTAAGACATAATGAAAAAAAAAAAAGGAAAAATTTGTTTTTTTCTTCTGTTAATATGTAATTTTGTTCCCATGTTTTCATTGCTAAATATAAACGATTATTCTTATTTTAATTAAAATTAGTATTGCGGAAAGATGTAAGAGAACCAGTCATGTTTAATTCCAATTGTATTCATTTATCCCGGTCAATATTTTCGTTCAGAATAGTTTCGCAAATAAACTTTAGTGCTAAATCAAAGTTCACGGATCCTTGAAACTCGTACACAAAAGGCCTTTCTGATTTTTCACAACCGAAGAGGGCTTCTCTAAAATATTGCCATGCGTTAGCTTCATCGTAGACGGACCGAATAAGATAGTGACCCTTAAAAATAGAACTAGACTGCTCCTCGCCCACCATGCCCAACAACTTTGTGATGTCGGGCTCTGTTTTCCAATCCTTCACTTGCGTCGTGATTTTCGCGTTAGGCAGTGAAAGTTCTTGTATATTCCAATTTAATAGCACGATGCCTTTTAAACGTCCCAGAAAAGTAGGATTCCAACGGTGCGGGCCAAAGGCCTCCCCTATGTGGACGTGACTTCGAAACCCCATTCTCCAAATATTCAACTCACTGTTGCGAATAAGCTGTTTAATGAAGTCATGTGAATAGTGGAAATCTTGAGCTGCTTTAGATAAGTTAGGATTAGGACGAAGAGTGCCCAGCAAAGCCCCTAGGCCCACCTTCACGGAAGTGGGTATTCCCATCAAAAGTGTTTCGGATCCTCTTAAATGAGACGTAGAATTCGCGCTGGTGCTTAACCGGGCAATATGAAAGTTTTCCACACCTATAAGACGGGTATTTGGAGAAGCTCCAAGACAATGCAGTGCAAGAGTTGTTTTTCCACTCCCCCTCGGGCCCAATATCAAAACTGCATCCCCTTCCTTGTTACAAACAGCGGCACCATATAACCAGGCACCTCGATGCATAGGCAGCACTGCACTGGCATGTGCTAACTCTACTATACTGTGAACATTATCATGAAAAGTCGGATCCGCACCTTTTCCACTGTTTTCAGGGCCAAAAATACCCCAAGAAGAGAGAAGCTCATCAGCCATGTAGTACGGCGACGCTTCGTGTGGGGAAAGCGAAATGCCCAACTGGCGCCCCATGCGCACAGTCTCTGGCATATGACCAGAAGCCAAACCCACATGCGCCTTCACACGTCGCGCCACAAAGCCATCGAGAAGGGGTTGGGTGAGCCAGCGAGCCGGGTGCGGGCCGACGGGCTCTGTTTCTTCCCAAGCGGCATAGGCCTCACTGCGCTCCACACTTTCCGTAAAGTTTTTCGCCTCGCACGCGAGTGAGTATGGGTAACCTAAAGATTTGGGTGGGCCAACGTGAATGCCAACCTCTGTACACCCTAAAGACGGGGAAGACGCAGGGGATGGGGGCTTTTTCGAGTTGAAAAACCCAAAGTACTCCAATTGGCACCACTGCATGAGCTCTTCATTGTTCGTCGCCAGTTTAATGCGCACCGCGGACTCCTGTGGGGTGCGAGTGAGAGAACATAACGGCAAAGAAATCTCTCCAGTGTGCGGTGTCTGCAACTGACGCCGTAGTGTGCTGAAGCGCAACTTCCGCCACTCGCGGGCAGATGAAACAACTTTCTGTCGTACAGTTTCCCCGAACGGCATTGCAAACTTATACTTATATATATATATTAAAAATGATGGGAGAGAAAAAAAAAAAAGCGAAGAAATGTACTAAAGTAGAGAAAAGCAACAGAAACAGAAAAATAAAAACAAGGTCCTGCTTCCACACACGCATACATAACAAGAGACGAAGAAAAAAAAAAAACTAAGTAAATATAAAATATGGGCAGAGAAAATCATTCAGAGTCTATAAGCACTAAAATTCAAACGCAGCAAAAATACAACAGCAAAAAGGCAAAAAAAAGTTGGTTTCTTTTCAGTTGAACAAACTGTCTCTAATGGTTACCCCTTGCATATTTATTATCCATATTAAAAACTAATTTCGTCCTTGACTGCAAAGAAACAAGTAAGTATACACCTTCGTGATCACTGTTTCCATTTTTTTTTCTTTTTAAATGCCACTGATATCTGCGTTAGACATCAATGGATGCTCAGAAAAAACAAATCACTATCATCGAATTTTCATACCATCACATGGACTCGTAGCAAAAAAGAAAAGAAAGAATATATTCGCTTCATTTTGGGGTGTGGGGGGATTCCTCTCTAATTGAAAGGCTCTACTTGCATGTTACTTAGCAGTGTCTCTTTGAACTTACGTTCACCCTCTTTCTTCTCTTCCTCAGTCATTTCTTCCCATGCAGCATAAATAAGAGAACCCACAGACAGAAAGACAACTGCTAACAGACTCATGTACCATGGCGTATAGCCCTTCTCAACGTTCCAGCTCGGAACAGCAATCAGCAACAGCGCTGTAATGGGTGAGGATAGTTGACCAATCATAGAGCATAGAGTCACACTATACTGATTCAGGTACGCTGAGCCCACGTATGTAAAGATAAATCCCATTGTGTACAGAATACAGAACTTAAAATTGTCTACAGAAGTGAAAACGTGCCGAATACCGTCGGAAAAATTATCCCATGCATTCGTTACTGAAGAGCTACCTCCCCACCACGGCAAAGCGTCCATCGGAAGGATAGCCATAATAATGAGAAACTGAATACTTGTCCCGACAGCCAACATAACAAGCTTAACAACAGTATCCTCACCCTGATACGGTGGAATTCGATTCCTTTCTTTGACTTGAAGTCTGTATACGCTGGTGTTTGATTGCACCTCTGCATCGCTTCCAGCGTGTTCATGATCTAACATGTTTCTTCGAGAGGGACTCTTTGTATCTTCACATACCTCTGAGATAGTGACTTCACAATCATTTAGACGACCAGACAGAAGGAATGATTTATCAAATGTAGGATCGTACGTAAACTCAATCATGTACATACCTTGCCAAATATTCATTAACACCAATGGTGGAACTGAAAAGAAAAAAATGAGACACCACCACACTGTATCTTTGTCATCACCCGCAAAGCTATGTGAAAGCTGAGAGGCCGCTGCTAAGAATATACCTGTAATAATAAGTGCAAACGAGGACACAATCCACCGATTACAATATATTCTAGGATCTTTTAAAATCCACTTAGTAAACCCTGCAGCGTAAATTGGCACAAGACTCATGAAGAGGGCCTGCAAAACTTCAGGAGTGGAGGAAGCTGCATAGATTGCCATAGCACTGTTCACAGCATCCATCAGTCCAATGAGAAATAGTGTCCACCAACCACGCTTGCTGCGTAGAAAGTAAAGCGAGGGTCGCTTGACGGCAATGTAGACCAGGAACATTACCAAAAATAATATACCGAAAAGGAGAGACGAAACCGCAAGTGTGGTATAATTTCCAGGCGCTCCACCAGCGGGGAATTGAATAAGCCAGAAGTTCAACCCAATAATTTGCATCGCATTACCCATGATCAGGAGCAAAATAAGAACCAAAATACACAATAGCTTCAATGGGTGAGTACGTCGAATCTTGGAGACAAATTTTTTAACAACATCTCTGCATGTCAAAAGTTCCTGTGAAACTGCTACTTCATTACCGTCGTCGATGACATATAAATCAGAATGGTTTGTTGAATCCTTATTTAACGCCCCAACAACATGAGAGTGCCAATCTCCAGCGCCCTCCCTTTCCAAATTTTCACTAGTTGTCATTCGCAGAAACTAACCTAATACAAAACTAAAGGGAAATGGTGATATATACTTATATATGTATATATACATAAGCACAAGAGAGGATGGGAAAATGAAAATAGAGAACGCAAGAAGGACTATACAAGAGCACACTACCACCCCCGTAAAGACTGGAGGGGAGGGGGCGGGGGGCGGTGAGAAGACAAGCAAGATCAATTACTGAGAGAAAAACAGAGAATACAAAAATAACCCAATAGACATCTTCCGGTAGACAGAGCAAAAAACAGTTCAGTCACTCTCTCTCTCTCTCTCTCTCTCGTTTTCTCTCTTAATCGCCAAGAGACTGAATTATCATCGCTGTGTGCCCATCCGAGCCTTCTCCTCTTTTTTTCTTTTTTTTTTTTGTTCATCCAACACCAAACACCTGTTAACCTTTGTTTAGGCGATCGATACCAGCGAGAACACGCACTACTTCATGTTGGGTTGTTTTTGCCTCCTGCTCTGACCCCACACCGGAAAGAAATTCGTAGCGCAGTTTAGCCGCAAAGGCATGTTCGCGCGATATAGCACCGTAGTTTTCATTAATGGCCTTTTCTGCCGAAGCAAATAGTCCTGTGGCATACAGATAGTCACGCATGTCTGCATAGAGACACCCCATGGAAAGCAGTGACCAACCTGCTTTTGGGTTTAATCGATTATCAGGATAAAGGATACGATTGATTTGTATTGCACGCTCAAAGGCCTCGCCAGCCTTCTTGCGAGTAACGTCAATTTTCATTGGTACCACATCTTGAACATCTGAAAAGATAATATCAGATGAAGTGGCAACCGATATGATGGGAGATCGTGTAAAAAGCTGTTGCGCGAGAAAAACCGGACAGTCGCGGTTGGACTTGCCCGATGGCCTTGGGGCGTTTAGAAGAAATGTACCATAACTTAATAGGCATGTGGCGTACGCATCCATTTCAAATTCACGTTCGTGTGCATCTTCCGCAGACATAATACCATCTGCTTCTAATGCATTGTTAAACGGCTCCGAGTAGAACTTTGCCGCGGCCTCAAACATCTCGAGCAGACCTTGACTCACCTCATTCACATCGACAGACCAATCGAATATACGCGCCGATATCTCGGCTTGCGCGAGCATGAAGAGCCCTAACTCCACTTCCTGCTTTCGTGGGACGAGACCATCAACAATAGGCTGTTTCCGACGCAAATGTTCGTAGACTGTTTGGGCTGCTTCATTCACATACTGCTGTGCATGCACGAGGTTTCCTGTGAGAGGAATAGTCAATATCCCTTTGAGCATCAAAAGTTTCGGTACATTCCATCGAAGATCAGGGCAATCCGCAGCATGGGTTTTAGCTGCCACACGGCTCAGCTGCAGCAACTCGTCAAGGCGATCCATCACCATAGATAGTGTGAGTTCGCCGCCATTACTGTCAGGTATGGACATTGACCACAATGCGATGGATGGAGACGCCCCACTACTGCTGCTGTTACCTTGGGGCGTGGGCGACTTTGTATTCGATTTTGACAGAGATTTCTGTGTTTGCTTTGCATGGAACGGTCGTTCATGAAGTGCAGAGAAGGCACGCACAAAGTGTACGAGTATGACAATCGCCGTATCCAACTGCTGCACATCTGACTTGTCCCAGTTATCGTTATAATAGAGCAACCGAGCGGATTGATTCAACACGACCCGTTGCACATCAAAGCTCCGTGCCTTTGAAGACCGCGGGAGATGCCCCACACCGCTAAGCAGCTCAAAGCGCGTTGCAGACGTAGCACGCAACACATCCGCCGTTAAATTCGTCGCGAGTCCGCCGGCAGATTCCATAATCTCTTCCCCACGCTCTAGAAGATCAAAGGCACGGTCACGGTGCGTAGACCACTCACCCGGTGAAAGTCCGGGCGGCTTCGCCCAACGCTTCTCCGGGGCGGCGGAGGGCTGAAGTAAATCTACCGCATCCCGTATTTCGGGAATGCCGTGCGTGCGAAGATGCAAGCGGGGCTGAAAACGGGGGAAATAAAATGCCAAGTCCGTCGCGTGTGTAAAGTTTGATGGGACGGAGGTATCGACAATGTATGTAAACCGAGTGACATTACGTCGCAGCATTTGCTGAACTCTTAAAAACCTTTATTTTTGCTTTCCTCCCTTTTCCTCGTTTATCTTTAGAGTATTAATTTTTTTTTTTTTTTACGATGAGGACGTAAAAAAAAAAAAAAACAAGAATTATACACACGTGTCAAATAACGTGAATTAAACGGATTTGGTATCTATAAAAAAAGGGGTCTTTACTTATGTGTTGCCGCGCAATCCACCCTCTCTGTCGTGCTGTCAGTCGCGTAAACTATTCCATTTAGTGACACACACACACACACACATAGACACACACACATAGACATGCACACAGACAAAGGAAAAAAAAAAAAAAGGAACAAAAACAAGAAATTGAGAACACAGAGAGAGAAATAGTTGATTAGGCGTTTAAAGTACTGTGCCCCCCTTTTTCACTAACAATAAATACGTCATGATCAACGTTCAAAAACTAAAGCATAAAGCCGTTCTCAACCATGGTGGAAAGGGAATCAGGTATACCATTCTCTGTCCACATGTGAGGAAAAGAGACCTTCACTACACCTTTCCCGTGTGTTCTCTTTGGTTGTGATGTTTCACACTATATATTCCTTCGGATACTTTTTCTTCTTTTTTCTATTTTCTTTTATCATTTACTGTGTGAATCGCAGCTGTACCTTGTCTTCGACATTATCATTTACAACTGCTGCCTGGTCCGCGTACTGTCTCTTGGATCCATCCTTAATCGTTGCGAGTTGTCCTTTGCGAATCAATTCAACCCGTTCCCAGAAAAGCAGCTCGTCACGTGACGTTTCTCTCCACTGCTCCTGGCGCAACACTGAATCATTGATGTGACTTCCCTCTTCCGTCGCCTCAGTGCGCTCAAGCTGCATGAGCCCGGGAGTGAGCAATGGGTGCGCGGAGCCAATCGGAATGTTTGCTGGATCGCAATCACCCGCTCCTGTTCCATTGGTTCCCTTAAGTTTACCATCCCCATTGCGCATGAGGTCCGCCGCGCAGCCGTGCATGCCACGCTGCACCAGCTGCACCCACGGCGTCGCCGCTTCGTGCCGCAGCGCATCAAAGGCATGCGGCCGCATTGTATTCGCATCCTGCTCGTACCACAGTCGCAGGTCGGCATGGGCCTGCAGCTGTGGATTGTGCGCGAGACTCCGCTGGTGCGCCGCCTCCTTTGCCGCGCGCACCTTTCGTGTGGCGTCCCACACGGCGGCCTTAATGCTCTCCGAAAGCCGATCCAACGCCAAAGGACCTTTGCCTCCGCTGGGATTGTTCGCCGGATCCCCGTTCTCCAAGGTGGCGGTGACTGGCGTCTTGCGGTAGTAGGGCTCCCACACGGTTTTGTCCAAAAGACGAATGGAAAGGACGGCGCCGTGGCCGGAACAAACAACTTCTACTCCGCGACAAGTTCCTGTGAAGCGCCGGCGTGTCAACTCGCGAAAAGAACTCTCGAGAAGTAACCGGTGCTTCAGAACACCTACAAGATTGTTGGTGTAGCGGAAAGACATGCTATTTCTAATCAAATGTCACTCATTTAATGCGCAAACATTTTTTTTTTTAGTGATCATAAATTGTATATTATAAGAAGTTATAAAGGGTAAAAAATGTATATCCACTTTTTCCCACTTCCCTCAGTTAGAGGCGTTTAAGAAAAAAAAAAAAACATGCTTTGATGCTCTATTATGCACATATATGTGTATATGTTGTTTTACCACATGTTTTCGGGGTTAGGTAGATACGATAAAGAGCTAACGTCGACCTATTGGCCTCGCCTTTATGCACTGAATAAGTCAAGTTAGAAACGAACCGCTCTTCAAAATTCTTCTTTTAAAAAATAAATAAATCTCTCTCTCTCTCTCTCTCTCTTTCTCAACATATGACCTTTCATTAACTCCCCCCTTTAAAAAAAAAAAAAAAACTCTTCGCTTTGCGTCATCCATCATTTTCATGTTGATATTGCTATTTGTTCCCTTCCTTTTTTTAACAAAAAAAGAAAATTATTTCTATCCTTCAAGAACTTATCAAAGGACTTGGAACTCCACTAGAACACCAAAGTGATCGGAGGGAAATAAGTAATCTGGCACTTCCTTCGGAGAGTCCACCTGCTGCGTGATGCCCAAGTCGCGCACAGATTTCATTCCAACCAACTCCGCGTGAATCGGCTGCAAATGTCGTGACGCAAACAATACTCTATCTGCGCGACCAAAGAACTCTCGTTCAATAATCTGTGCCGCATACGGATTGCGCTTACCATCAATTGTATACCCCTGTTCACCGTCGTCGCTATGTATGAGAGACCACGCGTCCTTAAAGCCCAATTCGACGGGGAAAGAAAAATAGTTCCGCGCGCAATCATTAAAATCGCCCATCACAACCACACCTGTTCCCATAGGCCGTGTGCGCATTCGCTTCGTGAGATTTTCCAGCTGCGTTGTGCGATTATTGATGTTGTTCTGATTGTACGGAGCGAGAAGGTGCATCGAACCAATCACCACGGGTATATTCTTTGAGATCGTTAAGGTGACTTCAGGCATGACGCTTGTGTGCCCACTAAAAGCCGGCACGTTTGAGTGCTGTACCGTTTCCACACACAACCGCTTCTTTACAAGAAGCATAACGCCCCAGGGCTGAATGGCATGACTGTCCGCACTACAAGACATGGCATACCGCTCCTGCACCCACGGCTGACGCGAGAGGTACGCGCACCATGCCGGTTCCACCTCTTGCATGCCTATGACATCCGCGTCAAGTGCCTCAAGAGTACGCGACAGCGCGGCATAGCGTGTTGGTGTACACCAATCAATACCATCGCGCCCAAGTGGGGTGCGCTCACCACTGTGTCGGTTAAACTGCACATTCCACGTGACTACTCGCAGTGTGGAGAGTTCGCTATCGGCCGCCTCCTTCTGAAGTTGACCACACGGAACTTCACGCCAGCAGTCTTCCACTCCATTTGTCTCTGCCTTGCCATTGACCTGAGTGCCCTCAGGGACAGTACCGGCAGTGTTCTCTGTCACTCGGGGGGTGTAGACAAAGAGCGCATTCTTCACTGGTACACCAGCGACATCCATAACACGAGCCGAAGTCGCCGTATTCGCATCCCCGCCGGCCCCTGCCCGGTACCGCGCATGAAGGGCCTCGGCCTTCACACCCAAATTCACACTTTCGTAAGACCAACCGGGTGGGGGACCTCGACTTCCAGGTGCCCGCGCGAAATAGTGCGATGGGCCATGTGTCATTGCGGGGTGTGAGAGGGATTCCTCCGCCGCGGCGCCTTGAAGAACCCCGCGAGCTTTTTCAATGGCATCAAGAACATTTTTGGTATTGACAATATCCGCCGCTACGCCTGTAGGTAATCCGTGGCCTTTGGTGAAGATGGGTATGATCTGCTCAATCATCTCTGCCTTCGGGGCTGAAACAAGAAGCGTTTCCATTCCTGTGAGTGCAAAAGTTCTGTCCACTGAGGCTGCAACCGTCCGCATTCCCTCTTTGGTGTTGTTTTTGCTACTAATATGACTACTGCTGGCACTTTCATCTTTCGTTTCCTGAGAATTCCCCTTCTTGTGACTCGCACCGTCAGAATTGTTCTCCGCGGAAGCGGCTAGATGGCGCAGATGACCAATGAACAAATCAATAAGTGCTTTAGGCTGCTTTTCTGGAACGGTGTCATTATCATTAGGTGTCCAGCGAAAGTTGCGAATGCCACCACCGCAAATCATTGCATGTGTCTGAAGGAGAATTTCCAAGTAGTCCGCGGAGTGTCGGCAAGGGCGGGGAGGTGAGCCGGACGACTTGCGCGCTGCGCGAACCAAAACACGCTCAAGGGCAGCAGGGCGCAGTCGCAGAGCCACATCACTCCCACATTCTTCAAACAGATGTGCTTGAGCCCCAGTGGCCTCTTCCGCTACGTATGCTTCCATAACGTCCTTGAAATTGAGGCTCATCGCAGTAAGGTCTGTCGCGGAGATGCCGTTTGTAAGAAGATAAAGTAATACAACATCTGTGCGTACCGATGCGAGACGTCTTTGAAGTTCCCGCCGCGCCTCATCCTGTTCACCCCTTTCGCCCTTTAATAAATGATCCATCGCGAGCCACTCAAGCGACTCGCTGAGCGAAAGCGATTTGAGCTCACCCTGTTGTAACGTAAGTGTGGTGATATTGTGAAAAGGCGTCGCGCCAAGAGCGGAGAGGAATAAATCGGAACCGCCAATGAGACAAATAGAGTCATTGAGCGTTACATCCGCCGGCCCGGAAGGCATAGACGAAGGCGCCCCAGGCAATCTACCCGCCGGTTTTGCTGTTGCGTTGGCTGCTTCCGCTTGCCCTGAAACATTAGCCGATATTGCGCGAGTGGCGAGGTCGAGCATCCATGCGGACATTTTCCCTTCAACCGGACCAGGCACAGCGGGGCCACACGTGACGAATTCGCGTGGCGGAGCTCGAAGGTCCCCCGGGACACTCCGCAATTTGTCGTCAAGCAGATAAACCATCGGCGAGGCCGCGCTTCGGTAGAACTTACCTTCAAACTTTTTTCCCGGGTACAGCCGCATGTGACGAACCTTCCACAGCGGTTCGCTACCGTCCAGAAAGATTGCAAGAGATTTCTTCGGCTGAATGCGACGAAGAATGACATTTGTAATTTGACGATGAATAATTTTAACGGATTCCGTGTCACGCTCCATACCGATTAAGTCGCGCGTGATACGACCAGCTGCACCGGCAAGATTACCAACGTCAATGGCCACATGGTCAAAGGCCCAGCCACTTCGGTTGAGAACGTTGTTAAACTCATCACCAATTTTTAACGAGGTTCGAAAATCCGCAGCATAAAGGAAACGGCTGCGATGTATCATCGTTAGGCAATATATATATATATATATATATATGTAGATGACTGTGATTGGTGTTTTTTTTTTTTTTATTTGTCTTAATGTGTACGGTTTGAATATATTCCGGAACAATAAGCGAGATTATCCTGCTTTGAGCAGTCGTGCTTCTCTGTGATGATGGACAGAAAACTGTTTAATTGTAAAGTTATACCCTCAGCGAGAGAGTTTCTTTTGTTTTTTCTTTTCTGCCAACTATTCTCCTGGTAAATCTTTTGTGCTCTATTCTCTTTTCCACACCTCTCGATATCTCTCTCTCTCACGTACACACACTCACTTTCTCCTAGTTTGGAGAGATGGACACTGGAGCAAAACTGTATATATAGCACAGACTAATCCTTCTATTTCCATTTTTAAAGTTTAAGTTTTTTTTTTTTTTAATAATGAGTAAAACACAGAAGAGAAAGTAAACCACTTATAAACAATACATAACCACCCGCCCACTCTCTTATGTACATATATATATATATACCCCAATAAATAATAATAATAATAATGACCGCTGAAGAATGAAGCAAACACTACGCATCTTCATGGGACACACTTACGGAAATTCAACGAAACAGAAAAGCGGCAAAAGGAGAGGAAGACCCTCTTTTTATGTGTAAAACCTTTTCACCCCTTTCCTTCAACCCCATATATTCAAGTCACTCTATCCCACCCCCGTGAGGCTATAGGGAATAACTCAAATAACAATATTGATGGAAATACTAATAGTACCAATAAAAAGGAATAATCAAAAATCAAACAAAACAGGGAATTCATTCTCCTAATCCCAAGACAAATTGTGACTCTGTTGAAATAATGTTATTCTTTTTATGTATTTGTTTTTTTTTTTCCGTTTCTTTCTTCAATTTCTTCTTGTGGTGTCCGAATGCGCGCGAGGGACTCTTTTTTTTTTTTTTGTTTCTCAAAAATCGCTTCCTTCATATTTTAATTCGTTATTTAAATCGTCTGGAGTCACTCGCCCATCAACTACGCAGTTTTACTTTCCCCGTATCTTTCTCCTTATCATTTCTTTCGTCTCCCCTCCTCTCCTCCTTCTCCGCCACTGGCTTTATTCCTTCTCTCGTTCACCCACTCCGCTCAATTATGGATCCAAAACAAAACAAAACAAAAAAAAAGGAGTTTTAATAGCGCTGATACACATACGATCCTTTTGTCTCCTGCGCCACCACTTTGCCCTCTGTTCGCGCCGTCACTTCCACCGCAGACACGCCGCGTTGCATGTCCACCACGCGCAACCGCAGCTCGCCCGTGATGGTCTCACCAGCAATTACTGGTAAAGGATCATGGAGCCCCACGCTTGTCTCCGTCCACATATTCGTGCCGCCTGGGCGGATACCAATCACAAAGTTTGCACCGGGATTCTGTGGGTTTGTGAACGTGGCGTCCACAAAGAAAGTGAGAAAGTTCACCGTCGTGTCCTCCGTTGCACGGAATGTAAAAGGAACAGTGAAATCATTGACCCCCTGCGAGCCTTCTTCGGTAGATTTCAGGTCCATAATGTTTACCGTATGTGCAAGGCAAGTGCTCGTCACAATATTCGACGAGGGAATGGTACATGTCTCCACTTCTTGCCGAACGAGTTTCTTCATTGGATTCATTGTGAAACCATAGACATTGCTCCAGTAATCCACCGTGTTGAGGTAAAAAGGATAATCACTCACTCCCACAACATGGAGCGATGAGCTGTCGGGGCACATGATACCGTTCGGTGCAAGTAAATTGTCTCGCGCAAAAATCGCCTCCTCCAGAAGTGGTTCGTTCACCAAAAACGAACCCATCCACTCACACAAAATCACATCAAACTTATTTACAGGGAACTGCGCCATCACATCACGAAGCGCACCTCGGTGAAAGCTAATGTTCTCCAGTCCATTCTCCTTCGCCACGATCTGCGCAGACTCCACAATGACAGAGCTATCGACAGCAACGACGGCTGACGCGAGATTCCGCGCGGCCATCATTGAAATAAGACCCATCCCGCAGCCCAAATGCAAAAGTGATTTGCCTTTGATGTACTTCAGTACAGACTGGTACGCGCGAGGGCGAATGTGGTCGTGAATGGCCTGCAAATTACTCGAAATGCGTGCGGTTGCGTCACCATAAAGGCTCTTGGATGTCACGTTTTTGTCCTCATCGGTCGTGTAGAGAGACTCGTTTGCGATGATCCGCTCAACATTTTGAGTCCCACGCGAGCCAGTGCTCTTGCTGCCGTGGTTTGCCTTTCGCGTGTGGTGCTGGCTCTCGTACTGTGGCGGATTCTTTTTCGGTGACATTGTGATTCAAAAGACAAATACACACACACACACAGCAGGAGCAGCAGCAGCGGCAACTTATTATTATTATTATGTGTAAAACACTCTTGTTTAGTTTTATAGTTTGTAAATATATTGTATTGAAGTCGGTATAAGAAGAGCCCCCCCCCCAAAAAAAAAAAAAAAAAAAAAAAGAAAACAAATAAATAAATAAGCAGTATCGACAATGGGACATCAAATCCAAAGAGTTATTCAGAAAAGGCATTGTAAAATTATTAAATAGTCAGAGGAAATCGGCTTTGATGAAATACTTACCGTTACCAAATAAACCGAACAGATCTTCCATCTTCACTGATGCAAAACGAGTACCCCACTCCCCCCCATACAGGATAAAGCTCTCCCCTTCCCTGTCCCTCACATAAGTAAAATAAATAAATATATATGTATTTATGTGGTTTTTTGTTTGTTCGCATGATAGATTTCATCACGCAACAAAAGGAAAAAGATACGAACTTCGTCTCTCCTGTCGTACCACAACTCTTCAACTCACAAAAAAGCAAAAAAAAAAAATCCCCAGAGGCATTAGGACCACTCCCCCCCCCCACCCCGCTTAGCTCCCTTCGACACGCAAAGCCCAGGGGCACAGATCAGACATTCTTTCGTTCCGTGAAAAACTCTCTTACGCCGCGGAAACACTCACCAAAGTTTTTCGCAACGCGCAGCGATGGCTGCATCCACCCGGCAATGCGTCGCCGCACATCGTCCCGCTCTCCGTACCGCGGGTCAAACAAAATCACCACCGCATAGTCCGCCGCGTGGCGAATGCAACGCCCAATGCTTTGATTTACTGAGCGTAGGCAGAGATCCGAAAAAAGGCCCCACTGCGCGGGGGAATCAAATGGTCCGCTTTGTGGTCCTGCGCGCGGTGTGTCTCCAAGCCGCGTTGTGGAAATGTGTCGCAGGTGCAGTTGCAATTCCACGTCACTTGGATTCGCATACGGCATTCCCACAACAATCACTGCGCGGCCAAGATCATCGTTAAAGTTAATACCCTCCGACAATTTGCCACCCATTACAGCAAGCAGAAGAGCCCCACCACGCTGTTTTACGCAATCCGCATAATCTGTCAACATGGACTCTACACTACTTGCGTCTTTTACACCACTGTGGCTATTCTGGTTAGTGTTACTGTTACTATTGGATGAAGGTGCCTGAATTGTAGCTCTTTTCCCAGACGAAACCTCACAAAATATACGTTTGACTTCGTTAATTTTATCATAAAACCCATTGCGTTGCACCGCAGTGATAAAGAGTTCTTCCACCTCGTATGAGGTAAAGAAGACAATCATCCCGCCTGGTACAATACGGCTAAAGTTTAGCACCGCGGCAGCCACTTCATCAAAGTGTTTATTCCAATGCGCACGTGTTGCGTGCTGCAGTTCCACCCGCGCACCGCTTGGTCCGGTGCCCAATGTGAATACCGCAATGGACGAAGGGGGCACAATATGCCCCTCTTCCACAAGACGAATGTGTTTCTCCGTTTCTGCTTCACTCTTTGCCTCTCGGGCTGGGTGACGGAGAATGAGATCACAAGTGAGGGCAAGTGGTTTCATTGTGCCACCAGCCAAAACTGCCGCCGCCGCCTGTCGCAGCACAGGATAGAGTGTGTGCGTGCCGGGCTCTAGTTGCATCAAATCAAGCGAAACACTCAGATCTCGACTCCGTGTATCGTTCCCATCGGCTGAAAGTGATGCGGTCCGACGCAATAGTACGCGGGTGTGTGTGTCAGACCTGCTGTACCATCGCAAAAAGGCATCAAAGCGGTGCAATGCCTCCGTCACCACACTCCGCACGGATTGGTTTTGTTGTTGTTGTTGAATATGTGAAAGAAGAGCGGAAAGCGTATTGGATTCACCTTCCTCGACCTTCCCCTTTTCTCTCCCCCTTTCCAACTCCATCATGTGCCCTATATGCCTCATTTTGTTCTTTCTTGTCGCATTTTCCTCTTCCTCCTTGACTTCGCTTGTGGTGAGAAACGCAACGAGGCCATGCAGCTTTGGCAACAGTCGGCTTTCGTCGAGAAATGATGTAAAGCGGTAGACATTCACCATGTCCACCTCTGCGTCAAAGACAAAGGAAGAGAGCGCATGCACCTCCACTGCCCCATCATGAACCTCAGAGTTCTCTTTTTCCTTCCGTGAAAGATACATTAGCAGCTTATCCAGAAAGGAAACCATCTCCCGAATTCGTTGTTTATTGCGCGTGAGTAGGCGGGACTCATACCTCGCGAGATACCCATCGAGTAATCGGCGCATTAATGAGAGATCTGCCGCCGTCACCGCCGCCGAGGTGGCGGCTCGGCAGCAATCCACAACATTATGCGCCTCGTCCACCACAATGACATCCCCAGTAAAGTCCGGTGCCAAGGGCGGAGACGGTTTGTCCACACTTGGGCGCCTTTCCGTTCCCCACTCATCCCACTGGGACTCACATTTCGCAGTGGCGTGCGCATTTGTGGCGGTCCCAGCAAGCAGTGCGTGACGCATCTCCGACGAGACAAGATAACTGTATGGAATGAGCACCACATCCGCGCCACGCAGGAGCGCACGGGTTGTGAGATACGGGCATCCCCCAACGCGTTGGCCCAACAAACGCATTTCCGCCAAACTCCGTGGCCGAATTGCGGCATGATCGCGCATGAGCTTGAGCCGCTCACGTGCGCAATACGCGCAGCCGGGGCCGTCTTCAATGTCTTTCAGTGGCGCGTCCCGCTGCGCTCGACGAGCCCGCCGGCCCTCTCGCGAGTTTTCATAAGCCACAGCCTCCAGACAAAGTTCGTTCAAGCGATTGTTACTACCCCCAGAGGCGGCGCGAATCGCAGCGTTCACACATAACTGCTGTCGCCCGCCCACATGCACATAACGTAATGCGCGAGGAGACTCGGAATCGGAAGCATCGACGGACCGACGGCGAACGGAATGCGATGCAAAGTCCGTGCGACGTAGTTCCTCTGTGAGCTGTTGCAGTTGTGTGTGTGTGCGGCTCGAGAAGTATACCTTTGGCTTTCGAAGTGGCTCCAGCGCTTCGTCGTCGTCGTCGTCGTCGTCGGAACAATCCCCTTCGCCTTCACCGCTGCAATGGGACGAGGCGGAGGATGAGCCAGAAGATGAACTAAAGAAGTCCGCGGCACCGTGTCGCTGAAGTTGCTCACGAGACTCTTCACTGGCGTCCTGTGCGACAAGAAAAGGATCCGCGCCTGCCGTGTCTCTGCGCCGAATTCCCTTACGCATTCGTTTGCTCTCACCGCCCAGTCGCTTTCTCGCATTGCTGGCAGGAGGCGCAGGCGCGGCATCGCTTGCCGGCTGCCCTTGCTCCTGTCGCGGAGACAGTGCCTCACCGGGGACGGGCTCGTACAGGTGGGAGAGCACACTGTTCAGGAGCACTTGTGTCTTGCCGGTGCCGGTCGGGGACTCCAGGACCACAACGTCACCGGATGAAAGTCCGCAGCGAATGGCGCCCATCGCGTGCAGTTGCAGTGGATACGGCGGGAAAGGAAAGGGAACACGGAAGCCATCGGCATCGTACATAGCCTTGGACTTGAAAAAAAATAAAAAATAAAAAAATAAATTATAAACCCATTTACAAAAAAAAAAAAGCAAACAAACAAACAAAAAAACAAAAACAAAGTTGATAATAATAATAATAAAGACAATAAAAGTAAAATAAGGAATAAAGTTGTCTCAACATGGTATTTCATATCCATTAGCATGAAAGAAGCGCACCCATTTAGAAATTTCATGCTTTTCAATCGCTTATTAAACATTTAACTTTCATTTCCCCTCTTGTCTTTTCTGATTAAGTGAAAGTTCACATCTTATTAAACACAAACTCCTCAAAAAGAAAAAAAAATCAACAACAACAACAACAACAGCGACGAATTGCAGAAGATAAGAAAAGAATCCACTTTTTATCAGAGAGATATTTGAATATATATATATATATATATATTTAAGGAACAAACGACACAAACAAACAAAAATAAATAAATACATTAATAAGCCACCTTCACCGACAAGCATGTATCTTTGCATTGTGTCCGCAAAATTCCCCACAGGCAGCAGAGCAGTTTTTCACACACAACATACATTGCTTACGCTTTTTTTAAAAAAAAAAATTATTATTATTATTAGTATCGCGGAATGTTAAATGCTGCAACAGTCGGGTACGTGTCATTACCACGCAACAGCAACGATAGCTCAGTTTCCTCTTTCTGCTGATCAAGAGCAGAGATAAGCGGAAACATTACTGGATCGACCAGCACCTCAGCGAGTGGTCTTCCCACACAAGAGCCCATTGAGTAAACAAACAAACAAAAAAATAAATAAAACAATGGACAGCAAATAGAAAACGAAAATCTGTATGTAGTACACAACTTTGATAGCAAGAAAGTTTCACTTTTTTTTCTCTCTCTCTCTTTCTCTTTTTTTTTTTTTTCAGATGTATAACTTTTTGAGCCTGAGTCCTGTATATTTTAGAGCCTTCACACACACAAACACACACAGACACATACACAAATAAGATTTGCCAGCGGGCAATAAAGATCTATGCCACATTGGGACACTTTGAAGAAATGAATGATGGTTATAACATCCATTGCAACAAATACAACTCAAGTATGCTTGGCTAACGAAGCCGCACATTGCATTCGCAATCCATCGCTAACTAAAGTGCCTGCGAGCTCAGTATCAATAGCGTCCATAAAGTAAAGGCTATTCCATAACCATCACAGTGCCTGCGCTGAATTGAAGAATGAACATACAATATACACACAGAGACTGCATCACATTTAACGCATAGGTCAAATATACGCTCGTAATATCACACATAATTTATTTTCTCATAATAAGATCAGACAATGTGCGTATCCTCAAAGGTCTGGTGGAAGGGAGAATACTCAAAATAATCCCCCAAAAACAAAAAGAGAAAAAATAATGAATTCCTGTCGTACTGCTCGCGTCAGTCCAGTTCCCAGTGCCATGTCGTGGAATACATTGACTCTCTTTTCCCAACGAACCTCTCGCCGATAAACCCAGTGGCAGCGAAAAAAACAAACAAACAAAAAAAAAGTGTATTCATCACAACAACCACAACAAGTCCCAGTCATTGGCGCCCCTCTCCCCCCCCCCGATATGTACTCAAAGCCTTTGGGAAGCGCGAAGTATAGTTTGGTTTTGGCATAAATATAAATAACACTTTAAGAAGAATAAGAACAAAAAAAAAAAAAAAGAAGAAGTATCACTTATAATAATAAAATAAGAAAAACTCCAAAAAAAAAAAAGTAAAATAAATGAACATTCCTGAAATGCAATACAGGAAAGTCTCATTCTAACAATAACAACAAAAAGGATTTCTTTACAAGCCAAAAAACAGAGAGGTTTCTTTCTTTTTTCTTTTTATATATTATTATTATTGCAGAATGTCCTTCAATACAATAAGAAGAAAAAAAAAAAAAGATATGAAAAGGAATTCAACTCATTCATCACTGAAAGTAAAGAGTGTTTCTTCTTGATGTCCCACTTACTATTGTTTCTTGACAATTATACGCATAATTAACAAAAGAAAACAAAACAAAACAACAACAACAAAAAAAAGTTCGATTGTTCACTTTGATTTTGCAATATCTACTCAACGATGTCTTGAGTTACTTTTCTTCGCCTTAGATCCCCCCTCACCATTCTCTTCCCCCCGCGCACGAACCGGACGATTCATCACTTCACCACTTTCAACAGCCTCCACAACACGTTCACGCTCGCGCTTTGTTCTCACATCTCTGTCTACTTTTAACCGCTCCGCATCCATCAGCAACGCTGCACTCTTCGCCGCAGTTTTAAAAGTTTGCCCATACTCCTCCCGTGTACGCTGAAGATGTTTACTCATCTTGCTGCGCAAATCTACATTCTCCACGTGTGTCTCATCAATCCCCTTTGGAGCCAGTCCGCCATCCTTTCCCGCCCCATTGTCCTCCGCCGCGGCAAAAAGTATTTCCCCCACCGGCCCAATCGGCGTGTTGTCGTCGTTCAGGAGCCAATAGCAGACACCAGTGGACGGGGCTGAGCGGAGAAGGCGCCAACGCTTTGCCGAACTCTGCGGAGGGCCTCTGCCGACAGGTTTGCCGCGCGCCACGGAGACGCGCTGCTGCTCGAGGGATAAATGTAAGGCATCGGGTGAAACAGTCGGCGCGTCACAATTGAGAAATTTTAAAAGCTTCATAATGTGTATGAAACAAAAACAACAAAAAGCAGCAGCCTATGGAAGAAAAAGTAAAAAAAAAACAAAAACAAATATATATATATATATATATATATAAGAAAAGGAAGAAGTATAATAATAACAATAATAAAGCCAAATCAAGTGCCTTTTAATGAATTATAGATGCCCAAAAGTGTTTCCGGGCAAAAACGGACCTACTACGTTAATTGCTTTTTATATTCGCACGTATTCAGAAATAAATTATAAAAACCAAAAGAGAGGCAGTAGATGACCAAAAGAAAGGTGTGTAAAAAAAAAAATCAAACAAACTAAAGAATCCTGAGGTAAAAAAACAAAAAAAAAACAGCAATAACAACCACCACCACCACCAACAACCAAAACAGCATCAGCAAGAATATAACTCATTAACTAAAATACCATTGTAACGTGCGATACGTGCAAATGCCACCATGAAGCAAAAACTTCTGTCGTCAATTGACGAAAACTTCAATCAATTGTGTGAGCGTATGGATGGCTAAGAGTGAATGAATGAATGAATGGAAGAAGTAAAATAAGACTGAGACATCGATACATATATATATATATATATATATTTGTGCGGAGATTGAGAACTAGAAAGAGTGGACAGAACAATAGTAAAAAAAAAAAAAAAAAACAAAGATGAGTATTCTTTATCCCAAATGTCACGTAACTTTCGAAAAACAAAAAACAAAAACAAAAAAAAAAAACATAACTTTGAGGGGAGAAACATAAAAGGATGGGAAATGGGCAAACACGAGACATTGCGTTTGTATAATATATCGAAAGAGAATATATATATATACATATATAAAGATAAAAGTGAGAATATGACTCATAGAGTACTGACATACTCCAGCTGTGCAGAGGCCAGGGCTATATTTCTTTAAAATATTTATTTACAAATTAATAATAATAATAAAAAAAAAGTAGTCCTTTCTTAGTCTCTTACACACACAAAAAAAAAAAAAAAGAAGATTCTTAGACTCTTTTTTTTTTTTTTCTCATCACTTCACTTACAAACAAAGTGATCCCTTCTCTCTTTATTGCTTTCTCTTTCTCTAAGAATACCCATTGCCTTTTTTTTTCTTATATATGTTTATATATATATATATATATATATATATAACAAAAAAAAAAAAAAAAAGTTGACCTTTGATGAGATTCAGACTCCCCTTTTATTTCCTCTTTCCTTTGATTCATTCAATTTCCCTTTTCCTATTGTTCCTTTCCTCTTCCATTCCCAATGGTCTCCGCTCTAATTCTACCAGTAACAATAATAATAATAATAATAATATAACGAAATCGCGTATGTTATATATATAAAAAGCAAAACCAAACAAAGTGAAAGAGAGGAGAAAACAAAACAAAACAAAACAAAAAAAAAGTGTGGCAAATCAAAAAGGCCACACATCGTAGGAAGCAAGTAACAACAACAAAAAAAAAAAATCATCTTTTTTTAATTTTCTCTAACAATAACAGCAACACTTTTGTTTTTGAACAAAAGAAAACCGCACGCAGACACGCATTCAGCAAAATAAAGTTGAGAAGAAACAAAATGACGAAAAAAAAAAAAAAAACAGTTTCGAAATACCCCTTCCTCATTCATATATAAATATTAAAAATAAGTATTTCCTTTTTTTTTTTTTTTTAATTATGAGTTTACTATTTTCTCCTGAAGCGCAGTAGATTCTCTTTCGTGAATTATAATTATGCGAACGCAAGCGCCAACATCTCATGTATGTGTGTATAAGGACTTATACCTGAGCATAGCAAAAACAAACAAAAAGAAAAATAAACAAATAACTTCTTGTCCCTTTTTATTATTATTATTATTATTATTATTTGTTTTCTTATTCATTGCGTTTTTTTTTTCAACCTCTGCTTCTCGCTTTTCTGTACATATACATATACATATTAATATATAGGTCACACTGTGAATGGGAAAAGCCGATATGAAAGGTCATAAGACATTTGAGTCCACTAAATCACGAACAAAAACAAAAACAAAACGAAAATAATAATAATAATAAAAGAAAACAAGGATATTCCTTCCATCACCCGCAACTTCCTCAAAGAGAAAAAAAGTGACTCGCTGCAATTTTTTTTTTTTTGTTTGTTTTGCTTATATATATATATATATATATATTCATTGTATCGTTCCTTTACTTTTTCCGCAATTACTATTTACCAATCCTCCTCCTCCTCTTTCTCATTCTTTGTTTCCCATTTCATATATATTTATGTATAGATATATATATAGATATTTATTAGCCATTCACTTGCTACAAAATGTGAAAGGCTCACAATGTTGAAAAGAGGTTGTACCTCTGCTGTGATGTCAGCCCTGTGATTACCATTTACTTTTTTAGTCTCATGGATTTATGCTTCTCACTGCGCCACATGGTGTACTACGCTCCCCCATAGAAATAAAACAAACAAACAAACACCAAAGCAATAACAAAAAAGCAAAAAAAAAAAATTGAGGGTAAAAACGAGGAGTGAATATATATATATATATATATATATATATATATATATATATATATATATATATAGACCAACAACAACAGCAGAAACACCAAACAAAACAAAAAAAAAAAATACGAAAAGCGCCTTACTCTACACTTTAGCGTAACTCAACTATTAATTTCTCATTTCTTCGCACCTCCTCGTTTTCCTTTCCTCTTTGTCCCTTCACTGTCTTTTTTTTTTTTTTAATTTTAATTTTTCGCTTTGCTTTACGAACACTAACTTGGTAACTCTTCTTTACTTTTGCTTCTTCTTCAATTTTTTTTTTTTTTAAATAAAAACTTTTTTTTTCCTTTTCCTTTTCCTTTCCACTGCTCAAAGAAAGACACAGAAGAGAGAGAGAGAGCAGATAAAACTTCAATGGCCATTTCACCACTTGACCTCTCTCTCTCTCTCTCTCACACACACACACACGCATTTTAACTTTTCACTCTCTCTCTCTCTCTCTCTTTTTCTCTCCTCTATTACGAGCAACAAATCATCACACACTGCGCGACCGCCCCTCCGGCAAAGCAAATGGCAATCAGTGGCATCACGCGATACTCCCGCCCCGCGCTCTCCGCAAACAACACACAATCCGCCGCCCGCCGCATCCACCGCGTGAGCGCCTCTGCGCAAACGACCGGGTCCGCCTGTTTCCCACACACCTTTTCACCAATGCGCAGCACTGGGCCAACGCAAAGAAGCAAAGCCCGCACGAGTGCCGCGCTATGTATGACCACATCCGCCAGGGGATACGCGCGACAGGCGTGCACGGGGCCATGGTACGATGCGCCGGCGCAAAGGACGGCGCACGCAGCCATTGACACGCAGGCGTAAAGGTTCGCCCGCGCGGGGCGGGGGAGGAGGTTCAAAACGGGAATCACGTCACGCAGCTTTGCGGGGGGCCCCGCGCAGAGCCTGGCAGACGGCGTGGGCGATGGAAGCAGTGCGGCGTCGCCACCATCGAACTGCTGGCAGAGAATGTCCTCCGCCGCGGTTGTGCACCCGCGGGCACGATCGCGCAGCAGCGGCCGGCGACGATCCGCTTCGCCTTCGCTGTTCAGACTCATGCTGCTGTGCTCCTCCGACCAGTGGTGGCGCAAAGGGCATTGCGCTCCTAGGGAAGGCACGACTACCGGTGACTTTCCGGACACTGATGAGTTTCCGGAGACTGATGAGTTTCTGGAGACTGATGAGTTTCTGGACACTGATGAGTTTCTGGAGACTGATGAGTTTCTGGAGACTGATGAGTTTCTGGAGACTGATGAGTTTCTGGACACTGATGAGTTTCTGGACACTGATGAGTTTCTGGAGACTGATGAGTTTCTGGACACTGATGAGTTTCTGGAGACTGATGAGTTTCCGGAGACTGATGAGTTTCCGGAGACTGATGAGGACTGTGCTCGGGACACCAGCACGGGCAGTGGCGCCGTGCCCCGCAGGAACTGTGTGTCCGGCGAGGAGCACATGTCGTGCCCGTCGATAATTTCCCATCCCGAGGAGCTCCGCGAGGACTTTGCGTCGGACATCGTGGCGGGGCGAAGGCACAAACTCGTAGCGTCTGTCTGTCTGTCTGTGTGTGTGTGTTGCAGTGAGGAGTGATTCGGGAAAAGAAAAGCAAAAGTAAAGCCAAAATGAGGGAAAAATATATATATATATAGCGCCGGGAAAAGAGCAGCGATAAAACAAGAACTTTCAGAAACTTCTTGTTCGCTTATGCCGTTCTATTTTTTTTTTTGTTTTTGCTTGTTTGTCTTGTTTTACTCTTTCTTTCTTTGTTTATCGCTGGGCCTTTCAGATGCAAGCCTTTTTTTTTTTGGTAAAACCCTATTGTATAATTAGCAACTAAATTCAATAAAAAGATCCCAAACTATTGCGCGACACAGTACACTGAACTAAATGCTTATGATCCCTTCAATATCAAAGAAGAACAAGATAAGAAAGCATGTGAGTGAGTGAGTGATATATATATATATATATAGAGAGAGAGAGAGAAAACAAATGAAAATAAAAATAATTCCAAAGCATTTCAAACAAAATATATTGAGAGCCCTAAGCAGAAAACCAGAGATAATACCCCGAGAAAGTCATTCGTTTTTATGGATCACAACTCTCTGCCTTTTCTTCCCCTCCCCCCCCTTTCCTCCGTTACACATTGAAAGCTTGACATATGAAACAAGATCACCTATGTGTGCATAGCTGGTATTCGGCGATCCCGTGTGTACAATTGATGTTCGAAGTCTCCCAAACAAGAAACCATCCTCTGCCTTTCTGCCAAATGCATTCAGGCCATGTGCTTAAGTGTGCACAAGCGCATGCATCGCAAATGCGACTAAGTTCACAGAGGTGGAAAGGGGGAGAAATGGAGAGAGAGAAAAACAAAACAAAACAACAACAACAACAACGACCGAATATGTACAGTTCTCACCTGAGAGAAACATTCTTATAACGTAAAGGTGCGCTCAAGCCTCGATCTGCCGATATGTCCTCTTCGCTTTGCTTTCCTGCGGGCACTAAAGATATCCATTCCCTGCGCACACGGGAACCGCACTAAGGAATATAGAAATTCCCCAAGCAATTCTTTGGTAATAAATAAATAAATAAATAAATAAATATATATATATATATATATTTATGTATAATGAATGCATCTTCAACACAACTACAGAGAGCGCATCACAAAAAAAGTTGATGCCACGCGATGTACTGTCCCCACTCCTAGTACCGCAGAACTATCTTCCCAGTCAAACCACAGCCTTCGCAAGTGTCCATGCGCAGACTCTCACTGGAGTACATTGGGCACACACACACAATTTCTCTTTTTCTACAGTGTGGCATAGAGTTTCCGAGACGCGCGCCAGAGGGCAGAGAGGGATTCGCACAGAGACCGATAACAACACAGAAACAAATAATAAAAAAAGAAAAGCCAAAGTAAAAGTAAAAGAATAGAGCCACACTGGGACCTCCAAACCTCCGCAGCTTTTTATGACATATATGTATATATATATATTCTCTTACGCCTTACACGAACAAAGGAAGGGTAACAAAAAACAGAGAGAAAGAGAGAAAAGTGTACATGGAGAGAAAAAAGAATAGATACGGAAGGAATTCTTTGTGCGTTACGTCAAGAACGGCACAAAAATAACATTTCCCACACATAAAATATATATATATATATATAAATAAAAAATGGAATCCCAATAGCGCACAGAGACAGCAGCAGCAGCAAATGAAAGACATAACAAATAGAGAGGAACACACTCAGGCCTGCGCAATTGTCCAGATACGGCACCGCGCCCCCAACGGAGAAAAAAGAACAACAACAGACACACACACACACACATATATGTATATATATATACACAAACAAACAAACAAAACGTAAATAATGAAGCAGGCATGTTTTGCAAATAAAAAGAGAAAAACACAATACACACACTACAATCAGAAATACAAGAAAAACAAACAAACAAAAAAAACAAACAAACAAAAGAAAAATATTCTTCTCCATTTTTTTTTTTTTGTTTCTGATTAATTCCAGCATCTTTCTCCACTCTTTCTCATTTTCACTTCTGTTGCTTATAACCTAACTTTTTCTTTTTTCTTTATTGCTACTTCACTCAATCTTTTAATCTCTCCTTCCATTCCAGCTCCATCCTATCCGATTCCCCCTTTTCTTCTTTTTCTCCTTTCTGTTGAAAGTGTTGTGCAAAGTCTTACTTTTTCTCTTTTTTTTTTTCTTTTGTCATTCCTTGGTTATATATTCCCTTTCCTTCTTTTTTTTTTTTCTTTTTTTTTTTGTTATTGTTGTTCTTCTCATTGAAATCCTCTTCTCCCTCCCTCACTATCTTTTTTTTTTTTTTTTATGACCTCCGTCTGCGCTTTACTGCTCGGCGTATCGGTGCGGCGCGCCCTCTAATTTCTTTGTATCCGCCACTTTGCGCGTTGCCTTGTTGAAGTCCTCGTTGATCACATAATCCCGCCCCGCACGAAGCGCAAACATTCCCGCCTCTGTGCACACGTTGCGCAAGTCCGCCCCGTTGAACCCCTCGGAGAGCTTCACAAGGGAGTCGTAGTCGATGTCGCCCTGCTTTGTCAGGAGAGACGCGTGGATCTTCAGCACGTCGAGCCTCCCCGCCTCGTTGGGAAGGCCAATTTCAATCTTTCGGTCCAGCCGCCCGGGCCGCATGAGCGCCGTGTCGAGTGTGTCCGGGCGGTTCGTTGCCATGATGACCTTCACCTTGCCGAGTTTGTCAAACCCATCCATCTGGTGCAGCAGCTCCATCAGCGTCCGCTGAATCTCGCGGTCCGAGGAGGTGCCCTCAATGCGCTTCCCGCCAATCGCGTCAATCTCGTCAATGAAAATGATACACGGCTCGTGCTCACGCGCAAAGGCAAACATCTCGCGCACCACGCGCGCCGACTCGCCGATATATTTGTCCACAATCGACGAGGCAACGACCTTCAGGAACGCCGCGTCCACGTTGGATGCGATGGCCTTTGCAAGCAGTGTCTTGCCTGTGCCGGGTGGTCCAAAAAGCAAAACGCCTTTGGGTGGTGTGATACCAACACGCAGAAAAAGCTCCGGGTTTGTTATGGGCAACTCAATCACTTCGCGCATCTGTCGCATCTGCTCTTGCAGACCACCAATCTCCTGAAAGGAGACGTTCTTTTCGTCACCCATGAACTGCATACTGTACACCTGCGGGTCCACCTCGCGTGGGAGAACCTTCACAATGGTCAGTGTCGTGATCTCAAGCGCCACACGGGCACCAAACTTGAGTTTTTCTGGTTTGATACTTCTCTTATACCCAACAAGGTGCCGCGCGCCGGATATACTCTGTACAATGTACCGCTCCTCATCCATTTTTTGTAATATCTCACCCACAAAGTGACCAATGCTCATGAGTGCCCCGATTTGGTCTTGCACCTTTTCCAACTCCTCCTGCTGCACGCGGATCTTTTGGAGGACAGTGCGGAGATGCTCCTGCTCTGCTTTTCGCGCAAGTGTTTTCGCGATAACATCTTGACGCAGCCGCTCACGCTCAGGGTCTACACCAAACCCGGACTGCTGCATAGTGGTGAGCTATAGATATATATATATGAATATATATGAATATAAATATATGCACGCACGTGCGCGGTATGAATGCTATCACACGCGGTTTAAAGATTCTGTTAAGATATATATATATATATGTAAATATATTGGTGGCAAATAAAGTATTTTCTGTTTTTTTTTTTTTTTATTTCTTGCGTTTGTATGGGAAGCAGATTCTTCCTTGTGTGCTTCTTACACGACACACACACACACACGGACTGCTTCTCTGCTAAATCAATTGTCTTCCTTTCGTGTTGCTAAGCTGCAACACATGGGTGGTATATATATATATATATACATTTATTAGAAATATGATTTAGGTCACCCCACCGGAATTCGGTTTGGATGAAATGAGGGAGAAAAAGGTAATAAACAAAAAAAAAAAAAAGGAAAAAAGAGGGGCGAAAAACAATATTAACGCACAGAAGAAAATATCGGCACAAAAAAAGCAAAGCACGACAAGAAAACTGCACACCTCACCATTCTTTTTTTTTTTTTCCATTTAACTTTATATATATATATATAAATAAATAAATAAATCGCACAGTGGGGCAATCCGACCCTCACCGTGCTTAAGGGTTCTGCTTTAAGAGAGCATGGCTAGCACGGAAGCAAAGGCAAAACACATATTCATTGTGCAATGACATTTAAGCAAAACCAAAACAAAACATAATCCACACAATTGCAATCTGCAATTAAAAAAAAAAAAAAAAAAGACTTTTTTTTTTTATCTTTCTTTCTTTGCAGAGTGCAACGTCGCACATACTTCTTCTCATATTTTTTACTCTTGTCTTTGGTATCTCTCTGTGTAAGTGTTCCATCTCTCCCATTTTCTCATTCAACCCATTTCAAGCAAAATCGCTTCGCCTACACTTATGTATGTATGTATGTATGTATTCACCCATCTGTTTCGTCCATTACGCACTGCTGAATAAAAACAGTTTCGTCCGTCACCTCCGCGCCAAAAGCCCGCGCGATGTCCTCCGCCTGCCGCAACGGCCCAGCGCCCGCGGCGTACACCAATCTCCACGCAAATCTTTCCCCCCCGCTCCTCTCCGTTCCACGCTCTGCTTTCCCGCCATACGCCGCCATGACGGCCGCGCCGTCGGACATATCCCAGTGCGCGTGCGCCTCCCCCGACGCGTTCGGTTCGTCGTCCTCGTCGAGATCGAACTGCCACGCACTCCCGGCGCCTCCCGCGGCGTTTGCGTTTGCAATGAGACCGCGGAGGGAACAGTGCGTGTGTGTCGCCGCGACCACCGCACGCGCCATGGGGCTCCCATGCGCAATGCCCACAACGGACATATCCCGTGCCACGTGCAGTCCGACCGGCTCCGCGCCACTGCCCCGCTCGACACGCAACGCAATGTGTGCAAGTCGGTGCTGTCGGAGCTGCAGTACAAGCGCATCGGCCCCGGGAGCCGCCGCGAGTGCCGCGCGGAGCTCCGCGGCATTCTCCACCCGCTCCCCGTTCACGCCAATGATCATGTACAAAAACTGCGAGGCAAAGGCCACAGTGGAGGACGAGGCCGGTGAAGTGCCGCGCCGGCGAATGGAGTTATACCGCAACGTGTCGGACACACGTACGGCCTGTGACTGCTTTGCCGCGTAGACCTGAAAGGTGAAGTGGTGATTGTGCTGCACTCGCAGCAGTCGCACACTGTCGCGCTGCACGCGTAAGCCCCAGCGACCAACTGGTGCCCCGTGACTGCGATTCACAACAAGAGTGATAAGACCCTTTCGCTGTTGCTCCGGGCTCAGTGGCTTGCACTGCGAGCTGCAGGGCCGCGGCGGGGATGGGGGCAATTCTTTTTCAGCAGTGAGAGCGCCTGTCGCACTCGTTTCGCTCTCCACATCTTTTTCTTTAACCCGCATGCTACCGCCGTTATCATCCTTACCTTTATTATCGTAATAATAATCATCATCATCATTATTATTATTATGAGTGTCCTTCCTATCCGCGGGAGTGGTTTCTGTTGTCAAGCCGAGAGAATTCTGTGTGCCACTGCCTTGCACGTCTGGCGAAAGCAATCCTAATTCCAAACGCAATGTCTCAGTTCCACTTTCATTTTCACACGGAATTGACTGATGAATCAATCGCACCACATCCCCCATCGCACGCACTGCAACATTGTCAATGCGACGCACTGCATAGCGGCCGTCCAGCTCCGGCTTTGCCTCCAGCGGCGGCCGCACTGCGGAGGCGGAGGACAATAGAACTGTGCTGAGATTTTGCACCGCTAAAGTATCCTCCCCAAGACGCAAACCCCACCCGCGCCCTCCTTGCGCCTTTTCCCGTGTCAGCTCCACATGCAACGACGATGGAAGCCCACTGCTGTCACTCTTGTCACGACAAACGCCACTGCGGCTCAGGGCGACATGTGGTACGGCAGCGGCAAAGCGCAGTGTCACCTCACGCTCTTCGCCGCAGCGGACAAACACGGCGGCGACGTCGCGCCGGTTACGAACCAAAGTCCCATTGACAGCAGAGAGCGTCCATGCGCAGCGACGGAGTGGCAGAGTGGTGCAAGTGGACTCCGCTGCGGAACTGTTTGTGTGTCGTGCGATGGCGTCGCTCAGGTGCGGGAGCGGAGAGCCGAGCGGAACGGCTTCGCCGCCGGTCGCCGCGGCAATGAATTGCGAAAGCGCGGAGGACGAGTCACACAGAGCGGTGAGATCCGCCGTTGTCGCATGCGATCGCTCCTTGCCCAAAGGCAACGCAGACGCACGCGAAGGTGTTTCTGAAGAAAATGAGGCCGAAGATGATAAGGACGGCAAAGAGGATTCAAGTGATCCGCTTGCAATAACTGTCGGGTCGTCAATGCCTGTGAGTCGCAGTGCCGCACTGATGCGAATGCCCCACTTTTGCGCTCCCGATCTCCGCCGCAGTCGCACATCCCACACAATCTCTCCGCCCTCGCGCACTCCTTTTTCGTCTTTTTCGTCTTTTTCGTCTCCGCCCGCGGGCACTGCGAGTGCCGCGACAGCGTCGGCTCGTCGCTGCCGGCGAATCTGTGCCCCGCGTTTCCGCTGAAACTCCGCACACTCCTCACGCGAGTCGTGACTGCGACAGAAACATGAAGTGCAAAAGTGTGGCGCCGTTATCCGTGCCGTCTCCGCATCCAACTCGCGCCGCACGCGATGAATCTTGTGCTGCAGCGCACTGTCCTCCTCGCGCTCCACGCCACTTAACAAAAAGTACTCACGCAGCATTTGCGCCAGCGCTGCAGCGCCGTGCCGTACAACGGCATGCACGTGTACACTGTATACACGATCCACAGCATGCAACGCGTCACTGTTTGCCTGTGGGGCCGCGAGAACGAATTCACCACCACCACCACCGTTTGCACGGCGACAGACATGGGAGAGTGCGGCGTAGTCCTCTCGCGCGGGAGGAGTGAAAAATTCCTCCGGCAGAACGCCACTTGGCATGCGCGAGCCCAATGTGGTGCGCTCCAACACAGCCGCTTGGGATACCAATGAGGACGCGAACACACGTGGCGCCACGTGGAGTCCCGTGTGCAATGCATCATTGTCACCCGTGGCACTTTGTGTCTCTTCGCCCCGCGGTAGTCCATACTGTTTTTGCTTTTCTTGCTGGTCGAGTCGGTCGTTGCTAAGGATGCGGGCGGCATCAAAGTGTGTGGCCCCCACTGGCGGCTTATCCTCCAGAACTGTAAAGCGCATCTCCAGCGGTCGTGCCATAAACCGCCGAAAGAGCAATGGCGCTGTCTCACTGCGAGTGTCAAGTAATGCGCGAGACATGTCGCCCATTCCCAGCAACAGCTGTGGCGCATGAGCCTCGCGTAGTAAGGTGAGCATACTCGTACGCGTCATGATCGGATGTGCCGTCTCCTCCGGGGCAAAGAGCTCTGTTGGGTACGTGCCACGAAGAAAAGGAATGTAAATGTCTTCAACACTACACGCCTCGGCCTCTGCCGCACTGCGCACAAGCATTACATGCTCAGCCTTCACTGTCGCAATACCACGACGATGCGCATCATGGCGAAACTCCCCTCGCAAGACAATATCTCCTATCATGACACGCCGCCCACCGCGACGCATACGCCTTGAAGCCATTTGGTTCCACACGGCAGAGCGCAATGCATTCAACCAGCGGCGTCGCCAGGCATACGGTACACGTGTGAGTGTTTGTGCCCAATCGCCATTCACACGAATAAATTGGCGCAAGACATGTCGCACAGTGGGGTCCGCCGCTACACGTAAGGCGCGGGCCGCAGTGATGCGATTCGGTCGCGCAAGAAAAAGCCGCATGGCCAGTGGCGCATGTCGCCGATGCAACGCATTAAGCAAGGCAGACTTTAAAAAGCCATGCAGTACATCTGTGGCCGCGCGGGCGAGAGAGGCTTCGCGGTTTGCGCAAAAGAACACGGCGCCCACATCCCGCACGGCACGCAAACGATGTGCGATTTCTTCCGCCCCGCCGCGACACGTCACGCGACGCAGCAGAAGTTCCACTTCATGAACCGGCTGCCAGTGCGCGAGCTGCGCAAACATATCCCGTGACGTGCCATTCCACTCGCGAATGGAACTCACTCGGAGTACAAAGCCGGGATGGCGCATAGTGTTTAGCAGTAGCAAGTGCTCGCGACAGAGGCGGTTTGCCTCCACCGCACAAAGCACAGAGGCACACGACATCTTAGACCCGGCCGTGCGAGTCACAAAGGAACGCTGTGGAATACCAAAGAGGGCAGCCATGTGACCAATTGCGTTATGGAGCGAAACGTTTTCGGTGTAGAGGACAAACACGAAAGCCGGGCTCTCACGTGGGGGTAGATCTGCACTAAACCCAATCACCGGCACTGGCGCCGTGTCCATGTAATGCATCACATCCTCCAGTGCGAGAGAGTGTGATCGGAGCTTTGCCCGCACAGTGCCTGGAAGATCCTCCGCCGACTGCTCTCGCAAACGCATAACAAAAGACAAAAGACACGCGGCATCACTGGGACTCATTGCCTCATAGCGCACTACCCCATCAGTGGGGACAAAAGAAGGCGTCAAAATACCATGTGCCACCGCCGCCACTGGTTCATCCGCGAAGTTCGCAACGGATTCGTTCGGCGCCGATTCATCTGCGGAGTCCTTTGCAGCGCCTGAGGCATTCTCCATCGCATCGGACTCAAATTCCAAAAAGTCCGCGTCACTCAGCGCCACTGCCGCATCGCTTTCGGAGTTCTCCTCCCGCCGAGCCGCAAAGTACAGGGCGCTATCCACCTCCCGCATGACCGCATCGCCATAGTGCAGTTCATGCAGCACAGGCAACCGACGTATCTCCGGAAAGAGCCGCTCCGTGATGCCCGCGTCAAACTCTGCCTCCGCAACTGTCCACTTTTGCCGCCGCCGCTCAATTTGTTCGGCGGCCGCATGAGCCGCGCCAGAGGCCCCGGACTCGCCGCGGCTGAGGTGCGACTGCGCGTCGTGGCGCAACGCGGCGGCCTCCGCAGAAAGTTTTCGGTGATGGTCGAGCAGCGACGAAGAGGACGAAGAAGGAGAAGGAGGAGACGAAGAGGACAAAGGGCCGGCGGGGACAACGGCCACGTCGCGCGAGCCGCTGCGCGAGGCGAGGCGCACAGTGGTCAGCCGCACGCATAGGAATAAGCGGCACGGGAAGAAAAGCATTGCGATTAGGCCGCCACGCCCTCTCCTTTAATTCTCTCTTTGTGTTTTATTTTTTATTTTTTACTTTTTTCTTCTTCTCAGAGGCACGTACAGACACACACACACACACACACACACACGCTCGCAAGTAAAACAGGAACGCGTTATTTGCGTGGTATCGCTATCATGCTTGTATAAAGTATAGGAAGAAGTGATTTATCAAATTCATGACAACAAAATAACAAAAAGAGAAAAGCAAAAAAAAAAAAAAAAGAGTCATGCAATTTAAAAAACTTTTTTTTTTTCCTTTTGGAATGAGGTAGCACACAGTCTGATAAGAGTGGTTTTGATAAGTGAGTCACACACACAAAAATAATAATTTTTTTTTTTTTTAAGTATATAATTTTATATATTCCTAGCTTTGATTTGCTCTTTTTAAGAAAGCAGTGAATGAGAAAGACAAGAGAACAATTTCTTATGATGACAGGTAAATAAATAAAGAAGAAGAAGAAGAGAGAAAAAAGAAAAAAACAAAAAAAACAAATGTAATTTAAAAACAAATAGTGACAAAAGAGCACCTCAAATTTCTCTTACTTTCAATTCCATCCTCCTTTTCTTCCTCCTACTTGTCAAATAAAAATAAATAAAATGGAAAAGCCGTCAGATTTACTGCAGTGTCAGCTTTTGAGTCAAAGCTTTTGCTTTTTTTTTTTTTTTTCATCATGCACTAGCGCATCTCAAGTTGTCTTGAAATGCATGATGGTTCACAAAAATTTCTTCTCTCTCTCTCTCTCTCTCGTTCTTTCTTTCTTCACTTATTCTTTAATCTCTTGCCTTATTTCCCCATCATTGTATCAAAGCGTGAGAATATGAATCTCAGAAGAGATACAAGTAGCCACAGACACATACACGCAACGCTAAGGAAAAAAAAAATAAATGAAAAACAACAACAACAACAAAAACACAGTGTACCATGTGTCCCCCTTGGCACACTCACACTCACAGACAGAAACAAAAACAAAAAAAAAAAAAAGTTAACAGATTCCAGAAAACTCCCGACAGTCCTGGTCACCTGTGTCTCCGCCCCTTTCTTCTCCTCCACCCTCGTCACTCTGCGCCTCCTCCTTCTCCTTCTCCGCCGTGGCCTCGCCGTTCCCCGCTTCGATACACTTCAAGTACGACTCGACCCTTGCCGCCGCCGCCTCCTCCTCCGAGGGCGGGTACAGAACGTCCTCAAACATAAAAGAAGTGACGACTGTTCTCCCGCCAAAAAGTCTCCCGGCAATCGCTCGCTGCGCAGCGGCCGCCTCGTCAACGGACTCGTACTCCACAAAGATACGACCAAACCCGCCGTGCACGGGGTGCATCAGACGATCCATGTACTCCTCGCGCGCGCGAAAGTACTTTGCCTTTTCCTTTTCGTACCTTGCCTCCTCGTCCTCGTCGTTCTCGTCCAAAGGCTCCGCCTCGCCCTCGGGGTTTATCGCACCGACAGAACTTTCCGCATCCGCCCCGCCAGGCTGGCCGGACCGCAGTGTTTGGTTTGCATGCGTTGGTTTAGATGAGCGCAGTCGCGAGGCGATGAGGTTACGCGGAGGCTTTGGCGGTAGCGGCGCCGCCGAGCGCCTCGGGACAATGAGCGAACGGACACGACCGTGACGCTCTGTCTCGGAAGAGATCTCCTCGAGAAGACGCTCATAGGTTTCGTCAAGAACGAGTTCCTCCTCATCAAAGAGATTAAGAAGGACGAGCACACGTGTGGGGAAGATGGGCACTGTACTGCCGTAGAGCGTGGAGAGGTGCGGGAAGGTTCGGCTAAAGTGCAGCACCACATCCGGCAGTGGCACAGTGAGCTCAAGCAACTCCTTCATGTGATCCACCGCCACGTTTTCCTCAGCCTTATCATCGGCAAGAACAGGTACAAGTGCGCCAGATGACTGATGCACATTCTTCGCAAGGAGCGACGCGCCAGAGATGGGGTCATCGTCCTCGAGCGCCACGTCAATGCCGGCGTGCGTACACACTACCTTTAGCCAATCATGCAATGGGGAGAGAATAACAACATGTGTGCCGAGAGTCTCACCGTGTAAGTCCTGCACACACTCACGCGCATCAGACTCCTGCTCAAACTCAGCGTACGCCATACCCTGCTTAAGGTCAAAGCTCAGTATTGTGCCAAACTGCTCAAACACGGCACGAAGCTTTTCCGCTGAGAGTGTGGGCGGGAATCCAAACATGACCACTTTGCGGTGATCCACACCGGGAAGGAGTTGATAATCGCGCGGACGGCGAATCACAATGGGGTACGATTGACCGTCAGACGCAATAAATGTAAATCGCCCAGCATCTCGCGTGGACTCTTCAACCATCTCCGTTATGAGATCTGCGAGGTTCACCTCAAGAAATGCATAGGGCTTCGACTTTGTATTGTTTACAGAGAGCTCAATCACACGGTCTGCATCAATAATTGCGTGAATGGGAATCTCACGTCGTTCCTCGCCTTCATCGTTGTCCGCAGTGCCTCCATTTTCAATTCTCGCCTGTTCTGCCATGGCATCCATCTCCCGCTGCACCCGCACACGGCGCACCATGGGAATAACTGTCAAGAAGTATTCGAGCAGTTCCTGCTGCGTCGCGCGCTGCGGGAAGCCAGAAATGTGCGCACGCCGGCACTCACGCGCTCGGCGCTCTCCTTCAGGCGAAAGTTTTGGCGCCTGAAGCACAGCAAGAGCCCCAGTAGTCGTAGACAACACACCTGCGCCGCAGCTGTCATTGTTGTTGTTGCTGTTACTTCCGTTACTGTTATTGTTATCCTTTTCTTCATCTGCTGCTGCTGCTGTGTCTCCACCTGCTGCGCTGCTTGCTGGGGCTCTGAGAAGACTGAGTAGACTTTTTGGAATAACGGGCACAAAGTCCTCCACAGAGGACTGTGGCCTCGCTGGTGCCACGGGCAAAGGATCACCAATGGGTGCCGGTTCCTCTTCGTTCACCTGTTCGCTTTTCTCCGCATGTACTTCTTCATTATTATTCTTTCCCTCCTCCTCTTCCTCCTCCTCCTGTTGCACTTGCTGCTGCTGCTGTTGTTCCTGTTCCTGCTGCTGCATATACATCTGCTGTTCCTGCATGTACTGCTCCTGCTCAAGCATCTGCTGCTGCTGTTGCCGGATGAGCTCAAGAATGGTGTCCTGAAACAGCGGCGGCGCCCCGTCCTCCTGCAGCAACTCCCGCACGTCCACTTCCTCAAAGCGTCGCCCCACGCGCCGCCCCCGCGACGAGCCCGACGAGGACGAGGACGAGGACGAGGACCTCTCAGAGCGCGAGCGGCGGCGGCGGCGGGTGGTGGCGGTGGCGGTGGCGTCCTTTCCCCTCTCAGCCGCCCCATCGCTGCGGTGCCCACGCCGCCGCGCCCGATCCCGATCCCGGTCCCGGTAGGAGTCCCGCTCTCTCTCTCTCTCTCTCTCTCTGTCTCTCTCTCTCTCTCTTTCTTTCTCTCTCTCTCTGTCTCGCTCCCGTTCCCTGTCGCGATCGTAGCGGCCCTGTCGCGGTTCACCACTGGAGGAAGCGACAGTGCTGCGGTACGCATAGCGGTCGCCTCGTGTGTCGCGTCCCATTTTTTTTTTTCTATTTTTTTTTTTTTTTTTTGAACTGCGTTCCTTTTTTTTTTTTTTTCTTCCTTTCACCACAAGTGGTATGTGATTGTATAGATGCTAGCTTATAATATCGTTTCAGTTAAGCTCTCAGATGCACAAGGACTCGTCCGCGGGAGTGCTACTGGTGGTGCTGGATGCTCCTAGAGAGTACAATAGAAAAAGGACTCGAGAAAGAGAAAGATATATCCAATGTGCATAAGATTCAATGAAAGCTTTTTAAGCAGCAGTACATACATAATGCATAATGCAATAGAAAATTATGCGATATAATCAATTAAGAGAGAAATACACATGCTCCATGCTGGTTGTACAGAACACAACCACAACTTACCAAGAATTTTTTTAGTTATATATATATATATATATATATTTATTTATATATTCAATTGTGTTCTTTTTGTTATTTTTTTTTTGTTCGTATTCTTTACTCTACATTCACAATACCTTATTTCGCGCTTTAAACCTCCCCCTTCTTTCTCAGAGGATTCCCTCCTGCTCCTCTTGCTTTTTTTTTTTTTTGTAATCATTTGTCTACAAAAAGAAAAAAAAAAAAATAATTCCTCTCGTTCCCCCCTCCTCCATATAAAAATAAATTCTCCAAACATAAAACATATTTGTATAAATAAATAGACCTTTATGAATATTTTGGGGAGCGCAATTAGACACATTGTACTTATTGTACGCGGGAAGTAAAGCTACAAGAGGAAAGAACTCGTTGTGCTACACATCATTCTCCCTTCTCCTGTCAAATACTCTGTAAAGACGGAACCAAAACATCAAAAAGGAAGAAATAAATAATGAAAAAAAAAAAAAGATCCGCGTGTATATTTGAGTCAAGGCATGCGTGCGATGTAAATAGAGAAAAAGAAAAAAAAAAGCAAATAGGCGTCAAGAACATAACAACAACAAAAATCCTGAAAAGCGGGGGGAAGGGGACAACAATACAAAAACAACAACAGCAACAAAAGCAGAGACTTCTTGTAAAAACAATAGCAACAACACTTAATCAATGGGAGAGTATCATTGCAAACCAAGAAATTCAATAAGTAAAAAGACGAAAACAACAACAATAACAAAACAGAAGTAAAAAGCAGAAGCATGTGATTACAAAGAAAACCTGACATTGCAAGAATTACATATATATATATATATATATGTATGTTTTTTTTTACCAGAGCGGCCACACATACTTTCCGCTAGTACTACGCTCTTTCTCTCTATTACTCTATCGTTCTCTATATTATTTTCATTCACCTTTTGTGCATTAGAAAACATTTTGTCTGAATAGATTGTGTCTGTCGTAATAATAATAATAAAGCACAATACATCAAAAACCGTTTTTTTTTTTTCCTCATCTCCCCTTTCATCTATTTTCACTTATGATATTTCGCAGTCCTTTCTACATGAGACTAATTGAATAAACTTTTTTTTTTTTTTGTCTCCCGCTTTGTAGCACATAGAAGGCTCTTTTTTAGGCCTTAAAGAGAGAGAGAGAAAACCCCCTTTTTTTTTCTTGTATTCTTGACATTTTATTCTCTCTTTTTTTTGGCTATATAAAACACAATAATAATTTTTTTTTCTTTTTGAGAGAGAGAGAGAAGGGATCAACGAGTAAACCGAACATTCTTTCCCCCCCCCATTCGTATACCTTTCCCTTATTATCACTCATACATGCACAACCAACCACACTTCCTCATGGGGCCATTACGACTTCTTTGTGCTATTCCCCATTGCCCATGCACTGGACATAAAAAACAAAAACAAAACAAAAAAAAACAAACACAACATGAAAGTCCAACAAATAAACAAACAATCAATAAAAACAAAAACAACAACAACAAAAAAATGAGGAGTGGCTGATCAGAAGCAATCATAATGTAACCCCCTCATTCAAGACGCAAGTGCGCTGCGTACGCTGCGAGCTGCCGCTGGACAGCATCGATAGGGACTGCCACAGACCTCTGCCGCCGCACATGCGCAACACACCGGTGCAGCGCAGTGTCCTTTTCCGTTACTTCTGCGACAGCGTCAGCGCTCTCCACCAGCGGCGGATTGCGCTGCGCGGCCCGCAGGTATGACACACTGCCCGGCTCTCGCTGCGATGACAAGCCATGGGATAAACATAATGCCGTTCGCCCCCGTTGCGTGTCGCGGGGCAAGGCACCGCGTGATTGCGCAATGAGCCAAAGCAAATACGCAATTGCGATGCCGCTGGAGCGGTGCATACCAGCAAAGCAATGCACAAGTACGGCACCCGGCACAGAGTCCATGGGGAAAAGTGGACTCCCATGCATAAATCGGAAGATACCTTCCTGAAAGTGTAAGGACAGGTCATACGTATCCCGGTCCTCTGCAGGGAGAATGAGTTTGGCCACGCGGCGATTTGTGACCGGAAGCCGCGCGGTACAAATGCAATAAGGGCCAAATGAACTGTACGGCTCCCAGGAAATAGATGCGAGGGATTGTGTAATGACCGCACACGCCGTGTCCCATTCTTCAGTGGATTGAAATAGCCCCTTTTGTTCGGTCTCGGGCTCGAGCAACAGGCGCCGCCAGCATTGCAGTGCATTCAGCGCGAGGACACCGTTGTTGCTACCGCTGCGCTCTGCATAGCACTGTACAATGCGAGTTATACCGAGGGCATCAAGCAGTAACGGCTGGTGGACAGGCTCTTTTCCGGAAATGTATATCTGCTCGTGTTGCGGCCGCCAGTCGGCACTGGATGACTCAGAGGATTCACATGCAAAGGCATCAAGAAGAAGTGGCTGGGCACCGCGGCGACTGCTTTCTGTATCACTGCACATGACATACTGACGGAGCATGGCTTTCAGCGCGCCCATGTACCGCTGAACAAAACACAATGCGCGTAATTCCATAGCCGTGAGAGAGTGGCCATCCCGCTGAACCTCTGCGCACGCTGCATGACGAACCTGAGCAGACATGACGAGCACAAAACTCTGATAGAACTGACGAAGAAAGGCCCGGATGCTCTTCTCACCACTCTTTCCTGTGTCAGAGAGGTTCTCAAACGCCCCTGTAGTTTCTCCACCGCTCGTGTCCCCTTCCTGTTCCTTTCCTTTTTCTTCTTCGTCCTTCTTGCCACTCTCGGTATCTGGATTTGCATGGGAATAACTCTGCCGTGCCGTGTCCGTTGGTTGGCACCCGGCCCGCTGGTACGCGTCCACCTCTTCCTCCTCGGTAAGATATATTCCATCAGACCCCGGCGCCGCCTCACCACACGCGGGTTCGGCAATGTATGCGAGCGGGAAACACCTGCCGCGGCGGCGGCCGAGTTTTCGGCGCTTGCTGCGCGTAGGACGGTCCTTGTGTGTGCCGCCCGCCCCGGCGCCAGAGCGAAAGGCCTCTTCGAGGGACGGGAAAGCCGCCCCGGCGCCAATCGGCGGCAAAGTCTCTGTGGGCGGGTCGGACACGCAGTGCTCGAGTGGGTTTGGCGCCTTGACGAGGAGAACCTCGAGTAGGTTCACATTCCATGTCATTGCGGCGAAGAGGAGAGCGGTGGTTGCGGCGTCGATCAACGGCTCGGGAGAGGAAGGATCACGGGTCTCAGTTACTGGTTTAATATCTTTCACTCCCGAGTGCCAGTCGGCGTTGCGCGGGCGGAATGGTGGGCGGTAATACCCTTTCTTTATAGCAGCTGAGGCAATCATGACGAGACGCGGATAACACCAGATACGTTTGATTATTATATATATATATATATATATATATAAGTATACCCACTTTCTACCTTCTTTTCCCTTTTTAACTTCTGTTTCTGGGGTGTTCCTTCCTTCCTTTTTTTTTTCCTGTGCTAGAAGAAAGTACAGATCCCCCTTTTTTATATTAATACAAGAAAGAATACAAGTAAAAAACGCATACGTAATGAGTCTGAAAGAGCATGTATATATATATATATATATATGTATAAAGCAAAAACGCCACATTCGCAATCACTTCATGTTCTTGCGACATATACAGTCAGGCAAACACTGCAGTGCCCAAAGGATGGAACGGCAGTGATAGTGGAGACAAATACTGTCACCGATGCGGAGCTCAGTGCCTGGCGCCGTCCCTCCGGTCAAAGAATTCATCTCCGCATCGCACAAAACAAACAAAACTCACATATTAATCTATGGCTACCATATTCCCAGTTTGACAATTATAACTGCTGCACCGCACGGGTATATCATTCGGTTTGCGAAAGTGTGGTCTGGTCCACACTCGTAAAATAATGGACAGCCTCGCCATCGTCACCAAAACAAAACAAACAAACAAAAAAAAGAAAACAAAAACAAAGCAGCGTTTGGATGCAGTAAATATTCAATTCAGTTCCTTGACTCATATCATCTGTATAGCTATCTACTCTTGTCTATTCGCTTTTGTTCATTCCTTAAACTCTGAATCAGTCTAGTGGTCGCTAACTGCATAACCACTCGGCGGTATTACTGAAACCCTTGTCATTGTCCTATGCCGCAATCGGTGCCCTGTGTGAACCGCTCTCCCATCATTTATGTTGTGTAACCTTTTCAACATTCTTCCCGGATAGTCGATACAATTTCAACCTTCCCTTGTTTTTTTTTTTTGTTTGTTTGGGTTTCTTTCACCTCCCTCGCACACCCCCTTTAGCAGAAGGAAAAGTGCAACATCCGGTACTTACCTCTTAGCAATGCTACAGATATCTACAAGGGCCTTTAGTAAATATCCATTATCCCCATCCCCAATGCCCATGAGAAGTGTCGAGGATGTAAAGGAAGGAAAAAAAAGAAAAAAAAAAAGGCCTTATAGACGCTTAAAGAAACAATACGAGAGTCTTTTGAAAAAAAAAAAACGCATATTTTTTGTTGTTTTTGATGTTGGCTCTAATGCGATAAATACAGTTCACTTTCGCATTACGTTTTTTAATGGTATAAAATAAGTGTGGGGGGAATCAGTACAGTCACCATGTCATAGCTTTCCTTTGCTTTTTTTATTTAATTCTAAACTTTTATTGATGAAACACACTTAGTGTGAATCACTAATATTCTGAATTAAGAAAAAAAAAAAAAGCCCAGACTCCTTTCCATTCCTTTCTTCAGTTTCATCTCACTTTTTGCTGCTTTACCCATTATCAATAAAAGTGTTTCTATCCCATCTTTCTTTTCTAGTTCCCCATTTCAAATATCTATAAGACTACATGTTGTGGTTTAAGGGGAGATGCAAAGCGAGACAAACCAAAGAACAGCTCGCAGTTGTGCGCGTCTATAGTGACTTGGGACAAAAGCAATAATAATAATAATAAAAATAACAGGTTAAACCTTTACCAAATTTTTTTTTTTCAACTTCTCCTCTATTCCCTGTCGTTGGAAAAAAAAAAATCCTAAGCAACACCAACAGCAGCAGCAACAACAAAGCAAAACAAACAGGTCACTATACAATACCTTCATGCATTGGTGCAGTAGTATAGACAGGGGCGTTAGACAATGAAATCGCCATCGCATTCCGCCAGCGCCGACCGGCGATGCCCAAACCAAACGCCGCGACATTCACAAATCCGTTGGCCCCGGAGTACACGCAACGGGGCCGCGAGACCTTTGCTGCCGCTTCTCCGCGCGCCCCCGAGTTCTCGTCGGGGGCGGAGAGGCCCTCGAGCGACCCCGGCGGGGGCACCCAGGGCACCGACGCGGCGGGGGTCTCGGGGAAAATAGAGACCAGACCCCCGTCGCTGCCCGTCGCGGTCGGGTTCGCCAACTCCACACGTGTCGCCCCACGCCACACGCCAATCCACTGGCGCAACGCGACGTATGTGGACATGCATGCCGCGACAAGGCTGTACTGCAGGACCCACACGCCATACTGGTTTGCGTAGGTTGGGATGAAATACTTTAGGAATGAAAGGGATGGGGCCCACGAGAGGCCGGAAACGTGCAAGACATCCGCGCAAGGGAGTGCATGTACGAAAAGATTCCACGGGGACACAATCAATGACCATAGAAAAGAATAATCCTTTGGGCACTCGAGCAATTCGCTTGTCTGCTCCCAGGACCAGAAGAACAAAAGCCACTGGAGAACCGCAAACGCATTGACAAATATGAAGAAAAAGAGATGATTGCTTTCTGCAACAGGACAGTCGAGAGAAATGCTGTATCCATCATAACATCGCAGAGTCACATCACGCTCATAACAATAAAACGCACGAAGAGGAATCAATGCGTGGCGATCTATAAATAAAATGCGCGGGTGCAACCAACGATACAACCGCTTCCGTATAATAACCCAAATCGGTGAGCTATCCAAATTCCCGTTCATCTCATACACAGAGAACATCGAAAACAATTTGCACAGAAAAACACTAATTGCAATGATACCAATTAATAAAAGGACAACGAATCGTTCCATTTCCGCCTTAGATGTAAAAAAGATTAGTCCCTCGCCGTTTCCGTACGGCTTCTCTACCCGTGTCTGTCCCGCTAGCGCAACATCATTTACATCTCCGCTTTGAAATAGCATCGAGGAAAGGCCCAGTCTTGACCACGCGTACTGTTGGATGAACATAAAAGTAAAGATTGCAAAGAGTAGTGCAGGGTCACGATTACGAAACAACCAGAATCCACGTGCCGACTCCCCAAAGTTTCTCGCAACCCCAATGCTTTGCATGAATGTAGGCTGTATATATCCACCTTGCACAGGAAACTTAAAAATGTTTGCCCAAAGCACGTTACGAAAAAAGCAGAGAGCTAACAAAACGTGACTAAATACAGGAGGCACTATACTTGTGCATGTAAAGCAAAATAGCACATAAAACACACCAAAAAAAGCCATAGCAAGAAACACTGGCTGCTGTAACATCATCCGCAGTGTTCCAAACCGCCGCTTAGCACTAACCGGAACATATCCTCCCGGCATCCATTTCTTTCGCGTACTTGCCCCTCCTTCCACAGAAGATGTGACTCCATTGCGCCGTGCGGCTGGATGATTTTGTAAAACAAACGCGGCTTCTCGGTGATGGCGGTTTATTGCGTACTGCAGAGGAGTGTAACCGTCCAGATCTGTCAATTCCGTGCGAGCGCCTTGTGTCACAAAATATTCCACCACCTCTGCGTACCCTTCACGTGCAGCCCATGTAAGAGCCGTACGGCCATTTACATCTCGTGCATCAAACTCCATGCGACAGTTTTCTATGAGGTATTGACAGATTGCCAAAGCATTGTTGTATGCAGCCCAGTGCAGCAAAGAGTGTTCCTCGGTATCCCTTTCACGCGGGTCCAAAGGGGACACTTCACAGAGAATCAAAAGCAGACCCAAATTATCTCCCTGAACCGCATTGAAATGTGGAGTAAACCCTTGTCGGTCCCGCAGCGTTGCATCTGCACCGTTCTCAAGCAACATACGAGTTGCCTCGTAACTGCTACCCGTTACAGCCCAATGCAATGCAGTGTGGCCAAGATTATTTGCCTCATTTACATTTACATTTTGATCCAAAAGAAAACGCACAACAGGGAGGTGATTATGTAACACAGCCCACATAAGCGGAGTCGCGTCAATGCCACGATACACGGCACGTTGTCCTTTCATTTCAACGCCTTGAGCCCAGAGTGTAATGACTTGCGCGAGGCAGCCATACACACAGGCCTCCTCGAGCGATGAAGGATTTTCCCGACCGCGTTTCTCAATGGCCTGTTGCTGTGCGTCGCGGTAGAGTGGGGGAATGCGGCGGAGACCACACATTTCATACGGTAAGTTATCGGGACGCCACTTTTGGTGATACTTATCGCACCCGGGAAAGTAAATGTCAAGACCCAATTGGCTTTCAATAGGGTCCATAGTGTAGTGGTTTGGTCCTCACACACACACAAAAGAAAAAAAAAAAACAACAACAAAAACGAGAAAAAGATTGGCGTTTGATGTATTATTTTGTTAATACTCTTCTCCTTCTTCTGTGTCTCTTTGGAGCTTGCACTAACTCTCTCTTTTCTTTTCTTTATTTTTTTATTTATTTTTTTAAAAGATAGATCACTAGTTCTCTGTGATAAAGTGAAACAGTACATAGAAAAAAAAAAAGTAAATGAATACCGACATAACAAAAAAAAAAAAAAAAAGAGAAGTAATACAACAACAACAACAAAAAAAAAAAAACTCTCTTGGCTTTTTTTTTTTTTTATTCTTTAGGGATAGTAACTCGTAAAGATGTATATTCCAGAATTAGTTTCTTTTGTGAAAAACAAATAGTTCTTACCCATGAACAAAAAAAAAAAAAAAGTAAAGATATCGGTCGAAATCGCAATAGCGGCAAGCCACACTGTGTACTTCATACTCAAACACACTTCTCTTTATTACTACACGCACACATATACACAAAGAGGTATAAACACAGGTGCCCCACAACAATAACAAATCCTCTTCTGCTTAATACCTCTCTATTTTTTTTTTATTTTTATCTTTTCTTTATCAACAGATGTGTTGAGAACTCTATGTAAAGTCATGAAGAATAAACACAAATGACCGATAGGCATTTCTATGGTAATTGCAGTCAGTTCTACTTTCTTAAACTTTTTTTTTTTTATTTTATTCTTTTTTCTTAAAAAAACAAAACAAAAAAAAAAAACCTTACAAATACTCAAATAATCTACGGTGAGAATCCATATCCGTTTGATGTCCATCCTCTTTATTTCTCTGTCTTCGTCAGCCTCTCCATTCCTTTTCAAACACAACACAACACAACACAACAAACAAACAAAAGCAGAAATAAAATTGCGTTTAGTTAAAGCTATTAGCCCATCGTGTGATGCCCTTTGGATCCTGTAATCGCGCTGCGTACCGACCTGGATCCTGCCGCACTCGCGCCGCAAGTCTCGTGAGTGCCTGTTGTGTGTATGCCTCTCCCATTGTGCCGTACAGGTGAAGTTTCTCTTCGTGATTCAGTCCGCGTGTGCTCCCGGCCAATCCCTCCACACAGAGCGGCTGTGCGTATGGCACCTCACGCCTTGCGCCTCGAGGAAACACTTCCTGCGGGTCGTTTGCAGAGTTTTCTAATGTATGCGAGCGTGAGCACCAAATGATAAAACGAAAGAGAAACGATGGGCGAAAGATAAAGGCAAAGGTGGAATAAATAAAAGTGGCCTCGCGGTTCTGAAGTGCTGCGGAGAGGAGCACTCCCATTTGCAACAGCCGCATCGTCCACTGTGTGAGTGCAGAGAGATAACTGGCCCAAAGAAACTTTGCGAAAAGTCCACAACTGACGCCAAGAAACAAAAGCGCTATCAGCGTGTGTGGAAGAAAGTCTTCATGTCGCTTCACGTACGTAGAAACCACAGCCCCAAGCGCACTCACAATGCCTTCTGCGACAGAAGAAAATCCACCAATCACTAAAAGCGTGAGAAGTCCAACTTTGCCAAGAGTCATGTCTTGCAGACTCCGAAGTACAAATATAACCACAAAACAACAAATGACCACAACACCACCAAGACCGGCTACAAAGATTTGTAGTGTCTGGCTTTCCTCGACCCATGGCTGAACAAAACGCAAAAAACACAAAAGGAGAATGATCTGTAACCAAAAGCCATCAAACGCTAAGGATTCCTCCACACGGACAATAAGACCGGATTCCTCTGCTACACTGAGTCGCATACAAACAGGCGTTACAGCAGGCAGTTCCGCACTAAAAACAAACTCTACACGCGAATCCTCTTCATTGTGATTCACTAATGCCTCGGATGCCGCAAAAGGACGTCTACCAAACCACACAGATAACCATGGTGGAAGCCACAACCCACTGCTACGGTATGGACCCAATTCCTCCATTACATAAGCCCCCGTAGGCCTTTGGGCGGTCGAAGAAGATGCAGTGAATGGCTTCGATTTGCCGCGAAACACAAAGGCAGAAAGCGAAGAAAGAGTGTTCCACACAACTTGCCCACTGTTCACGCTCGTACGCTGAGCAGAAAGGACTGTTGCATAATCACACACAAGACGAGAAGAGTCATGTTCTACCAATGGTGCGAACGATATCAACCGAATACGGTCAAATGCCACTGTGTTAAAGAACCGAGCACGCGAGGCGCTGTTATTCAAATTTGCCGAATTTTCCAGTTCAAATCTAATTTGAAACTGCCGCACAAAGAAAAACCGTTCCAACGCTGCTGGGGTTTTCCAAGGATACGCCTGCACATTCCTCAGCGTTCGCGCGATGAGCCCCAATAAGAAATGCATCACCTCACCTCTATCCTCCGCGTGCACTCTGTCCATCTCCCCCCCCTCGGCCTCTTCGGCGCGGTACGAGGTGCGCATGGGGCTTTGCAGCGGCGCCTCGGCCGACCCCAACAGCATCACAGCCGCGGCGCCCGGGCGCAGACGACAGGCCCCGCCCCCCCCACCCGCGCCGGGCACCGCCCCCGCCGCCTGCCCGCTCTGCGGCGCGAAGCGCTCGACGGCGCGGCAGTCCGGGAGACCGGACTCCGCCGCCCCCGCCCCGCCGCAGAGGGGGAGGAGGAAAAGAACGAGAAGGAACGGAACGCGGCGCGGGGGTGACGGGGCGGGAGCCACACACCGCTGTGGAGAGGGCTTTTGCACGGGGCAACGCATTTTCTAACAAAGTGCTTTGTGCTCTGTTCTCCTCAAGAGAAAAAAAAAAAAATAGAAAAAAGAAATAAAAGGGTTTTAGGATAACAAGCGTGAGGTTCAGTAAAGCAGAAGTACCACAGGAAAAAAAACAAAAAAAAAAGCCAAACAAAATAAAAACAGTAATGAAAACTCCACAGAGAAGATTAGAAAAAAAAAATCAAACAACGAAAAAAAAGATTTAACTTTTCCAAAGAAAGTAAATATTGCTCTAGTACAAACAAGAGATAGCAGTTCGTAAACAAAACAAAACAAAACAAAAGATCAACACACGAAAGCAAAGGCATCTCATGCACTGTTCTTGTGAATCTCTCACAATTTTCTAAATTCACTATCATTATATCTATGTATATAGTTTTTTTTTTGCTGATTGTGTGGGGAAAGTAGTACAAAAACAAAAACAACTTTTTATAAATAAGAGTCCCCGATAACACCTTAAAAAGAAAAAAAAAATCCATTCAGCAATACATTATCATCAAACCCTCTCTCTCTCTTTTAAGAATGTAAAAATAAATAAATAAATTATAGTGTCCCTTGTCTTCCCTCTTATCTCTTATTGAAAAGCATCTGTCTCTGTCTCTCTGTGTGTGTGTGGGGGGGGAAAGTGAGTTGCTGAGCATCCGAATTGCTCTTCTTCCTGCGAAAAAAACAAAAAAAAAAAAAGAGAGAGTGCATTGAGAATATGTGAGTTACCGTAAGTTTTTTTTTTTTTTTTTCTTCTGTTTTTTTTTATATTGTTTGTTTGTTGACTTTGTGTAACCACAGTCAAACAAAAACAAAAAAAAGAAAAATAAAACTTCAAAATGAAATAATAATAATAATAATATATAAAAGCAAGTACAAATTCTATCGCTTCGTCTTTTATTCTAAGTTTAAAAGGAACAAAAGTAAATAAATGAATTCTCAATGTTCCATAGAGGGGGGAAAGGGGGTATTTGTGTTTTGTATATACAGTCAGGAAAAGTGCCCCAATAAATAAATAAAATCCCTTTTTTTTTTTTTTATTGTATATTTATTCTCTTCTTCTCTTACTTTTCCATACCTACCCAGTAGGTCATAACAACGCACAATAAATAAACAAAATATATAAAAAAATATTATAAATTGTGCCATTCACGACGATATCTAAGCACACATATGGCCTTTCCTTTGCTTTGCCCATCATTGGTATGAATAACATACGTATTTCATTTGATTGTTTATATATATATATATAAATGTGTGTGCTTAATTGTGTATAAAAGCAAATATGTATTTTGCTTTCATTTTCTCAATTTAACTTTCTCCATACACACACACACACACAAATAATGACAAAAAAAAAAAAAAAGAATATTCTGTTGAGATTATATTACAATCAAATCAAAACAACAAATACAAAAAAGGATCTGATAAGTTTTTTTTTTTTTTTTTTAAAGAAATCATTGAACCACACCTTTTCAAGCTGCGAACTGCATGAAGTGAAAAGTATTTTTTTTTTTTGTAATTATAGTTCGAATGAAAAAAAAAAAAAAAAATGTCATTGTACTTATCTTCTCCTTTCGATCTCTAAATAACTCTGTGTGCGGTCTGCTTCGCACATCCGCTGATCTTCTCCACGAAGCCACTCGTTTAAGCTCGTGCCACTTCTATAATCTCCATACAATACAATACCAACAGTAATAATAACAAATAAAGACAAAATGCATGTGAATCATAAATGAATAAAAAAATAATAATAATAATAATAATAAGTCTTAACTCGAGATGAAAGGCACAACGCGTATCCTCTTTTTTTTTTTTTGAAAGGGCTTACTCGTCTATCAATAGTTTTCTTTTTTTTTTCTTTTTCTCCGATTGATGGGTTTCCCCTTTGGCCTTCAAAATAATATTCTGTTGTATAGAACAAACAGAGAAGAAATGAAAAAGACAAAAAAGAAAGCAAATAATGAAAATAACAATATATATATATATATATATATATATATATATTTGTAACTTGACTTTAGATATTCATTGAAACCCTTTAATGTTTCAGCAAATAGCGTAAAGAACAAAACGGATGAAATATCATCACTACAGATGCTTGAACACATCTTCCCTTAAGAACCTTTATACATATATATACATATATATATAAGACAAAAAAAGTGTTAAGATAAATGTAAAATGATATGTTTCAAAGACAAGGCCTTCCAATACAATAACTGAAGAAACAAATCTTCCGGAATAAATAACAAAAAAAAAATATATATATATATATATATTTTCTTCTATGCTCAAAGAACAGTGTGTATCTGTATATAAATATAAAAATATATATATATTTATGTCTTCACACTCTTTTTCTCTTTTCCTTTTCTCTCTCTCTCTCTCTCTCTCTCTGTGGTTTGGTGAGGCCAAAGCGGCGCAGTCCCTTTCCCCCACAGACACACAATGAGAGAGAGAGAGACTCCACTCACTCACACGAAAAACAAAAATAAACAAAACAAAACACACACAGTGGAATGTGTTCACATCAAACGAAAAACGCAAACATATATATATATATATAACATATTGTTAATGAAGTACATTTAAAAGAAAGAGACTCTTTCTAAAAAAAAAAAAAAGAATGAAAAGAACAAAAACGTTTTACGTCCAAGTTTACGTACCCGTACTTTTTCCTTTTTTTATATATATATTTCTTTTTTATTTATTTATTTCTTTTTTTTTTTTTTTTCGTTTTTGAACAAATAAATAACATAAATGAAAAAGTTTATAAAACCCATCGTCTTCAAATCTCTCTCTCTTGCTCTATATATATATATATATTTGTATATATGTGTGTGTGTGTGACTTGAGAAGGGCGTGAAAGTGTGTAAGTTCACCAGTGTGATCAACTGGAACTAAACGCAAAAAAAAAAAAAAAATGATAATAACAATAATCAAAAAACTAAAAAAAAATAAATAAATAAATACACAAAAGCAAAGAGAAGAGATTATCCCCCACACTGAGAGAGAGAGAAAAAAAAAGGAAAAGTCAATCCTCCTCTCCTCCTTTTTTTTTTTTTTTTGAGTAAGTGTGTGTTGTTTAAAATAATCTCCTTCTCTTTCTATCTCTTCCTCCTGTACACAAAGAAATGTATTTTCTTCTCTTGATTCGTACAATAAAAGTTAAAAAGTTAAATTCTTGTTAACAAAAAACAAAAAAATAAATAGAACCCACCTGAAAGACGAACACTGTAAAGTAATACAATAGTCAAAAAAAAAAAAAATCTCAAAAGAATGAATAGACAGAACTGAAGAACAGAAGACCAACCAGTGGCAAAAAAACAAAACAAAAAAAAAAAAGAAAAGAAAACCAGAGGACATAAGTCACTCAACGGTAATATTCCTCAAGAAACATATCTAAACATCATTTCTTTTTTTTTTTATTTTATATAAAAAAATCTCTTTCTTGTCTCATCTTCACCACATTTCCTGTGCCAATGACACTCTCTTATGCTCGCAAATTCATCTCTCTCTCTCTCTCTTTTATTTTTATTTCTTTATTGCCTTCTATATATATATATATATATATATATATATTATCTTTCTCCGCTACTGTTTCTATCTATTATTACTTTAACTGTGTTCTCCAACTGCGGGTTCTCTTTCCATAAAATCTATTCCTTTGCTCCGAAAAAAACAATTCCCGCACTGCTCCGCTCACCAATCCCACAAATAACACAAACACACACACACACAAAATTGTGCGTAAAACAATGTGCAATGAGAGCCAATAGTGAAGCGCAAAGAAAGTTCTGCAGAGTAAAAGGCAAAATAAATAAATAAATAAATAATAGTAATGTTTATAGCCTTCCCCTTTTCCTCACCTCCTTTAAAAAAAGGAAATAAATAAATAAAATTTTCTTTTATTTTTTCTCAAGGACGGGGGGGCGTGAATGTGTAGGGGAGGAATTGAATAATTAAAGAAGAACAAAAAAAAAAAAATAACAATGTAAACAAAGAAAATTCTGCAAAAGCAACAAAAAATAAATAAATAAATAAATATATATATGAATTTTATTTTAATTTTTCTCTAAGTGCTCTGAATTTTTTTAATATTTTTTCTTGTGATATCCTTTTTCTAATTCTCTTACATGTACACAGACACACACATTTTCTCCTGTTCTTGCACCACACGCCAGTCTTTACTCAACCCTCTTTGCAGCGCCATTTTCAATAGATTCCATCTGCAAGAAGAACCACAAGACAAACAAGAAGTAAAAGTAAAAAATATATATATATATATATAAATATTTCTCCTACTGAACACAGGGAGAATATTAAATACGTTCAAAGTATCCATTGAAACCGCACATACACACAGACATATGTAATAATTCAATCCTCATTGCTTTTTCTTCTTCTATTATTCCATTCATTCATTCATTCATTCTTTTTTTTATTCTTAGGCGCAGTGCGGTCAGATAATGTGTACGGCTTTCAAAAAGACACTTTTAATAAATAAATATGAGCGGGTGGTTTACGTACTGTCTTGTGCTCTTGTTTCAGGGGATAAGGCTTTAGTGTGTAAAATGTGTGCGGGAGGGGAATATTTAGAAATGAACAGAAAAAACAAAAAAAAAAAAAGTAAAAGGAGAGCGTCTCACGACGCAATTTAAGAAAAAAAAAAAAGACTCTGGACGAAATGTTGATAAATAAATAATCACTGTAAAACAAAAACAAAAATGCTTCCACCCCTTGTTGTGAAAGAAGTCCCACGCACTCCCACTCACAAGGATGAATAATAATAATAGTAGTAGTAGTAGTGATAACAAAGAGAGTCTACGCAGGCAAATAATCCACTGTGTCAATCCGCACAAAAACACATACACACACACACAGAAAAAAAAAAAGAGCAACAACAAAAATGACAAGAACTTGCATTACAAAAGACAAAAGAATGACTTCTAAGTGCAATCTATCATTAGGGAAATGAAATATACAGAAAAAAAAAGTTTTTTTTTTTTTCTTCTTCTTTCGTCCACATTATATCGGATTCTTAATCTCCTTTTCGCTCCCTTTCTATGTAAATATATGTATATATATATATATATATATATATATATATATTTCTTCATTGTTTTATTTGGTCCCCAAGGAGTGGGGCGGAAAGGCACTAAAGTTTTTTTGTTTTGTTTGTTGTTCTTCTTCTTCTAGTTCTTTCTCTAATAATTTACTTTAACCCCCCTTTTTTTTTTTTTGAGTATTCCCTGTATAAGCATTATATTCCCTTGGCTCATTCTTCTTTTGACGCTGTCATTACTCGTACTTTTTCGTTTGACTTGTTGTGTTCGGATCCTTCATTCCCTTTTTCTTTTCGCATTTCTCTCTGTGTATATATATATATATATATATATATATATATTTGTGTGTGTGTGATCACCACCTGAGGATAAAGGGCGGCCATTCGCCTGCACGGGCGCTTTGTTCCTCGAGTCTCTTCTCGAGTGCCCGTGCCGGCCGCTGCCGCAGCGCCTCTTGCCACTCGTCCACCGCCGCGACGAGCGCCGCGCCCTCCGCCGCGTCCGCATTCTCCCGCGCACAGAACTGCAAAAGCCGCGCGCACCACTGCGTCTCCTCCGCCGTCCACGCCGCGGCCGCCTCCTCCTCTCCCACCACCACCCACTGCTCCCCCCCCTCCTCCTCCTCGCGCCAATGCGCCGCCGCCTCCTCCCACCGGGCCCGCTGCCACTGCTCCTCCTCCCTCCACTCGACCTGCCGCCCCCGCGCCGACTCCCACGCGCACTCCGCAGAGCGCCTCCGCTCGGCGCCCTTTGGCCGCGCCCCCGCCGGCGACCCGTCGGCGCTCCGCGAGGACCGCGGAGAGGAGGCGCCGTCGTCGTACCCAATCGACGCGCAGCGCCGCGGGGAGAGCGCGGCGGCGGAGGAGCGCAGCGACACAGTGTCCGTCATTGCAAGCGGAACTCGAGCAAATAGTATAGTAAAACAATATCTACTTATAACTATATGTATATATTACAGATATATACAGATATATAAGTATATAGCACACACACACACACAAAAGATAAAAACGGGGTTATACAGCAGACGCGCTTATTCTCCTTCTACTCTGAACGTTGCGGTTCCTTTTTTTTTTTTTGTTTAGTTTGTTTGGTTTCCTTGTGAGACCTCTCTGGTATGGGATGCACAATTAAAAAAAAAAAAGTCCCTTTTCCAAAGTGGTCTGCAAAGAAAAGAAAAAAGCAAACAAATACACAAACAAAAAAAAAAAAAAAAGGTTTACTTCAGAGGATGAAGAGCGATAAATGTTAAGCTTTTTTTTTTTTTTTTCTCTTCTAGCTGCTGACGGGACAATTCTTGGAAAACTGACAATTGCCCTTCAAGAAAAATTGTACGGGAACAGGTCACCAATCTATTTGACCAATCTTCGCCTTGCGTTTCTCCTCAATCTCTCTCTTTTTTTTTTTTATTCCTTGTGCCTTCGTTCCCTGCCTTTAAAAAACAAAGAACGCGTGGGTACAGCAAGAAAGCAACAAGAAAATAAATTAAAAAAAAAAAGATATGAAAAGGAATACAAACCAACTGCGATACCTGTTTTTCGTTCACTTATGGCTTTAAAAGCGTCTGCAGTTTCCACTGCAAATCCTACGGTTCTTTCTGTGTCCCTTGAAAACTTTTTTTTTTTTGGATTTTTGGTTTTCCCTTAGACTTTACAATGCCTTAAAAAAGTTGGTAATAATGTATATATATAAATATATATATATTATTTTCCTTTCCCTCACTTTTCTTTTTCCTTTTTGGCCTTGATTTTCTATATAAAAGTGTCTCTCTTCAATGTCGGTTTACTTCCCTTTGTTTCTTTTTTACGTTGAGCTCTTTTGTAATCCTCGACTCTGTGATTCAAGAAGGAGAACTTCGTACTTCTGTCCTTTTTCTGTTTTTTTTTTTTTTATAAATTCCTGTGGGATACCTTTAAAGTATAATTACTCTTCTTCTTTTTTCGTTTTCTTTTCCCCTTGACGTGCTATGTGCCTAAAACGTATGATAATATCAAATGAGAGTATATATATATATATATATAGAGAGAGAGAGAGAGAGAGAGAGAGAGAGAAAATGAGAAAGAATAAGGTGAAGCAATACAAAGTCAATAACACAATTTATGAGTAATACAATGACAGTTTTTTTTTTTTAAGGAAAAGAAAACTTTATAAACTGTGCGTATGCGCAGAAGCCACACAACATCTGCATCGCTTCCAGTCATGCAAGACGAAGAAGAACCGCAACAAGTACAGTCAAGAGAAGAGAAAAAAGAACAAACGAAGGCAAGACAAAAACACATCAGTAACAGATCTAACAAATACGGACACGCTCCACAGTGAAAAGAAAAAAAAAAAAAATCAAAAAATGAAAACAAAAAATCACAACGAGACTTCTTCAAGATATAATCCCCCTCCCCGCGCCATCTTTTTCTTCTCTCTTTTTTTGTTTTCCCACTCCTTTTTCGCCGTTTCAAGTGAATATGTCGTACACATTTGCGCACCTATTGCTCTTTTTACATCCTAAGCACATACACAGAACCATAAAAAAAACATAACAGAAGCAGAAGCATCGCAGTAATGCAAATTCTTTTGATTTGTATACACCTCCCCACTTCCCATTTTGTTTTTGTTTTTGTTTTTGCTTTTCTGTTTTCTTTTTTTTTGTTTTTGTTTCACTCCTTGGCCTCCCCGAGCGCTAAGAGCTCCACCGCCGCGATATCAACATTCTCCATGGATTGGGCTCCATGTCCCTGTGCGTTCCATTGCGTGAGCGGCGGAGACCCAAAAGTCGCGCAGGCGCCGGTAGACACGTGGCGGAGTGCACTGTCCACAAAAATCCCACAGCCCCCTTCGCCACCGCCACCAACCGCAAGCGAATGCCGGCGGCAATTGATATACTGCGCATTTGCCCCTGTCGAGTGAAACGCACGCAGTTGCGGCATTTGCTCCGAGTCCTCAGGCGGCATCAGGACCTGAAAGAGAAATGTATCGCCTGCGCCGTAAAAGCGCTGTGAGCCAAGCACAGGCGCGTGAGAGAGAAAGGCACCAAAGATGAGGCGACTGTGCTCGCGCGGCACAATGACAAGGATCATTGGGCCACCGCGACGACCAGTGGCACGCTCGCTGCACGCAAGAAGGTTTGCGTAACTTATGCCATGCAGTCGCGTGCTGTACACAACACGCCACGGCATGAACTGCCACAGTGCAGGCAACTCATCGTGCAGCAATCGACGGGCTGCCTGCGAGAGCACACACGTGTCCTTCGCATTTGCGCTGGTGACACTGTCCGCCATCTCTGGCGACGGCACAAGGCGTTGCGCCTCGCGTATCGCCTCGGCAGTGTGCGCGGTGAAGACAGAAAAGTCAAAAGTAACCGGCGGGTCATACGACGGAAAAGCCGCGCTCATCGAATCCGCCTTCTCCGAAGAGTTCGAATAGACCGGTGAATTTGTTGAACTCTGCGGAACCGTCAATCTCGGCGCGGCACAAAGCACAGCAGTTGCGGCACGCGCTGCATTCTGTGCCCGGGCGCGCTGCCACGTCTCCCGCCACGCACTATTACCGCTGCGGCACAATTCCTCCGCCATTTCCGCGGCGGCGCGGTCCAACCCCATCGACACACACATCATTCGCGCGTGGGGCAGTGGTGCCGGCCCAGCAGCCGCGCGGGCAGTGTGATAGACCGCGACGAGAAGGCCCAGCGGGGGCGGGACGGCGCACAAAAGGTCGACGGATTCCTCCGCGAGCAGCGGGAGACCGGCGCCCATCAGCGAGGGCAGCCGCAGGACACCCCGCCCCGCCCCCTCGCCGCGCGGAAGCGGGCGGCACGAGCCGCTCTCCCGCAGCGGGAGAAGCGCGTGGCGCAGGAACGGCAGCGCCGGGCTCGACACGGGGGCGCCAGAGCCCCACACAAAGTGCTGCACTTTGCGCGCAACCGCCGTGGACCAAAAGGTCCACGTGTCCTCGTCGTCCTTCGAGTCCCCTCGCGGGAATAATGGCGCCCCGTGCTCCGTCCCGTCTCGCATGGCGACGGCAAACGGCGTGCTCTTCTTGTAGTCCGCTGCAAAGGCAAGTGTCATGCCAATCACTTGGACCTGAAGCCACCGCGAGGCGGCGTCGGGGCCGGCAGTTCCATCCCCGTGACACGTGTCCCACAGGATGGGTAGTCCATCGCGCTCGACCTCGTCCACACCCCAATAACGCTCACAGGTGAGATAGCGGACTAACTCATCACAGACGTGCCGAACCGCGGTACGGGTTTCCTCCGCCGCAGTGGAAGAACTAGGAACCGAAGACGTCAACGCCTCGTAGCGCATGTGGCGCACCGCGCGACGTGATAAGTACAGTTCTACAATGTGCATCACTACAGTAAGAATTTCAGCTCGGATATCGGCACTTGGAACATGCTCCTGCTGCTCTTGAACTGCGTGGTGCATTTCGTTGATCACATAGAGTACATCGCGTGGCGTGATACAGTTTAAGACAAGAGCGCATATATCACGCAGAGACATGATATACCGCGCCAGTCGATGCAGTCGACGTTTGCTAGACATTTCTTCCGTAATGTGATAATCAGCAATCCCCGATAGCAAACGCTGCCAATTCAATAAACTAAAAGCATCATCCTCATCCTCTTCGTTACAAGTATTGACCGAGTTCTCACAATTACCTATCGCCACATTTTTCGCATTCTCCTCCTGCGAAACCGGCTCGTCATTCCTCTCATTCTTTGTGTGATCTGAACTTTCTTTTGTTGTCTCCTCCTCGGCTTCTCTGTCTGTTTGAGAGTCTTCGGCCGCTCGCAGCAGTTGACTCACATCACACGCACAAAGCCATTGATATGCCGCAACAATGTCACCACCCCTCCAAAGGCACAGCGCCGTGTTCCACAGCAAAGAAGCAAATATAACAGCAATGATAGCAGGCGGTACAACATCCACTTCCACTACATCTCGTTCAGTCGCTTGTGGAGGATCAACATTGTCGTCCCCAGGATGAGCATCGTTGTGATCACAGTGTAAGGCGATGTGGAATTTAATCGCTTGACCCGGTAGTACTTTAGGATGAACACAGGAAAGCATACTTGTGAACCAATTCTTTGCTGGCAAACCCTCTTTGCTCGCCTTCTCATCTATTTCTTCTTCCACAACATTCATTGTTCTTTCTCTATACATTCCCTCATCGCGACAATGTGCATCTATAGCAATAGGAACGTCACAGAGCAGGGAAGCCGCGGTTACGATCAACTCCTCAACCACGTGACACTTTGCTGCAAAAAGCTTCAATACAAGAGCGAATGCACTTGCGGCGTAGCCAATAAGCGTATCTAGACTCGATGCGCTGAATCCACGCGACAGCGCTAAGGACATGCACTGCGCATCACGCATACCCACATGTGAAAGAGCTTGAGAGGTCTCCAAGGATACGTCGTTCTCACCCTGCGCGAGAGAAAGAGCTTCGCGTTGAAGTTCAGTGGCATGCCGTACACAGCTTGCCTCAGTGTCTCGTGCCTGTGCAAACATAGAAGCATTCTCTGTGTGAATCAATTGACGCTTTGTTAACTGCACGCGGGCCATCATTGCATACCCTGCAGCAACCGTGCACACCGCATAACAAGAAGACGAGAAACCGTGGTCGCCAATCACCGCACTGTGTTTTTTGAGTGTAGCGAGTAGCGTTGCCTCACTGGACTCAAGGCATGAGACGCACTCGGCGACGCGGCGCGACTCCGTGGGGCAAGAGCTACTCCTGTGGGCCTCCATCAACGACACGGTGTCGTCCATTGCACACTGGCACTTTTTTATGCAGAGCTCCAGGTGCTCTAGAGAGGGGTCCGACAGACACCTGCCGAGGCCATCAGCACCATCCATAAGTTGTGCGAGAAAAACAGAATTATAGTAAGTCTTTGACGCTCTATCCCCTCTCAACCTCTAAATTAAGGGGAGAGTCATACAGAAAGGCGACGCGGAGCAAATTAACCATAAGCATAAAAACAAAAAGACATCAAAAAAAGGGGAAAGGTTTTTTTTTTTTTCTTAAAACCATTATATTTCAGAAAAAAAAAAATAGTTCGCTAGGGAGGACAACAACAACAAGAAAAAACGAGCAAAAAAAACAACAACTACAAAACAATAAGAACAAATTAACAAAGCATCAAAGGCTACACACACAAACACACCAATCATGTGCATGAGTCTAGTCGAAGAGACCGAAGCCCATGTCGTCGTCCTCCTCCTCCTCCTCGACCTTCGCCTTCTTGTCCTCCTTCGCGGGGGCGGCGCCGCCAGCGGCGGGCGCGGCGGCAGCGGAGCCGGCGGCCGGGGCGGCCACAGTGGCGGCGGCGAGAAGGCTCTCAATCGACTTCTTCTCGAGGAAGCGCGCAAAGATGATGGGCAGCGTGTTGCGCACGGCGACGCCGGAGGCCTTGCAGGCGGCCTCAATGTTTTCCGCAGTGATGGGCACGCCAGCATCGCTCAGCATGAGAGATGCATAAGTACACGCCAGCGTGTCATTCTGGTTGATACCTCCGCTCATGACTCTGGTTGTGGTCGTACAGACACGAGTGAAACCTACGACGCATGAAAAATGCAAAAAAAAAAAAAAAACGAAAAAAGAAAGAAGGGAAAAATGTTTAGTTTTTACTACTGAGAAAGAAAGACAATCTGGCAAGTGTGTATAGAGGACATAAAAAAGCCCCATTTTCCTCACCTAGTCAAAAATGAAGAAGAACCTTTAGTAAATATATTAAGGAGAAATAAAACATATCAAACATGCGCACTTGGTGCTCAGGTCATGTGCATGAGTCTAGTCGAAGAGACCGAAGCCCATGTCGTCGTCCTCCTCCTCCTCCTCGACCTTCGCCTTCTTGTCCTCCTTCGCGGGGGCGGCGCCGCCAGCGGCGGGCGCGGCGGCAGCGGAGCCGGCGGCCGGGGCGGCCACAGTGGCGGCGGCGAGAAGGCTCTCAATCGACTTCTTCTCGAGGAAGCGCGCAAAGATGATGGGCAGCGTGTTGCGCACGGCGACGCCGGAGGCCTTGCAGGCGGCCTCAATGTTTTCCGCAGTGATGGGCACGCCAGCATCGCTCAGCATGAGAGATGCATAAGTACACGCCAGCGTGTCATTCTGGTTGATACCTCCGCTCATGACTCTGTTGCAAACCTTTAAAATTTTTTTTATTGATTTAAAGTAAGTAAAAAAAAAAAGTTTTTTTTTTTTTTTTTGTTTGGCGGATGTGAATATAAGAAACCAGTTAAACATACAAAGCAACAAGCAAGTAAGTAATATTTTCGAAAACCTCATGAGTGCGAAAGAAGAGTAAAGAATAGGCTAAAGCAAAAGTGGCCCTAGCACCTTACAGTAGACCTTATCCATAACCCCATATCTGTTCATGAGGATTATAAAATGTAATCTGAAAAAGAAAAAAAAACATACGTACAAAAACTTAATACAAAAAGCGACCAAGTACAATATTAACTTCTGTCACAGTGGCGTTTAAATTAGATATAACATATATACATATATGTATATATGTATATGTCATCAAGACATCATTCTGTAAAGATTCCCTCTTTTAAAAAAGAATTGGGAAGGGGAAATATGCTTATCAACGGAATAAGAAAGGTAAACCAAGACACACAAACGCGTTGAAGCTCTTGTGTAAAACGGTAATGCAAAGAAAAGCGTTCAGCGTTTGCCCCCTAAATAACAAAAAAAAAAAAAATAGAAGAACTGACGCGATTTGTAATAAGGTGCGAACACTAAAGAAGGGAAGGGAAAGGAAGCACGGCTTACCGCAGAAAGCGTAAAGTATGCTGTTATGCATCCCTGATGATACAAACACCTTGATACAAAAAAAAAAAAAAAACGGCGGGGGGGGGGGGGTGAGGCAAAACAACAACAAAAAAAACTGTCTTGGGTTACTAACAGAAAAGAAAGGGGGACACGATGACTGTTCACGAGTGAACAAAAAAAATAACAAAAAAAAAAAAATCTTTGTCGAAAAAATAAAAAATAATAATAATGATATATTGAGAATATCATTCCCCGCTGCTGGCACTCCTGTTGCTCGAAGTGGTTGTGTCAGCCTCTCCCTCTTCGTCCCCGTCTTCGTACATGTGCCACTCCCACTGCGCGCCGTCCGGCCGCGCGTAAATATGATACGCGAGCTGTGGCGATATGCCTGCGGGGTGCGGAGCCCTTTCCCCATCGCGGCACCGCTTCACACCGCTCTCACCAAACGCGTCTCGTTCGAGTCGGCGCAGTGCCACGCGGACTTCCCGCACAGCGTGGCGAAGCGTGCGCGGAGCCTCCGGCACCCCTTGTGGGGACAATGGGAACGGCAGTGGCAACACAGAGTGGAGCCCGTCCTGTGCCTGTTCCGTGCCTTCGCTGCCATCGAGCAGTGAGCGGTAACTTTGCGCTGTGCACTCGTCCTCGTCGCGGGTTTTGGGAATATTTTCGCCGCGCCGCAGCTGCCGCCACGGGTTCACTCGTCTTTTGTCGACATCACTGCTTTTCCCACACTGTCCACGCAGGCGACGGAGCATAGCGCCTGTGCGCATGCAGCACTGGCGCCCGCATTGCGCCATTTGTTCCTCGACACTTGCTCTTTCCTCAATGCTGTCCTTTACACTGTGCACGGCGAGGGGCGGGGCGGCGAGACGCAGCAGTGTGCCAAAGTACGCGCGTGCAAGAGAGGACTCATACCCCGCGGGGCGAAATGTCATCCAGCACAGCAGTACAGTGATACATCGCGCGAGCTGCAGTGAAAAGGATGGGGAAAGTGCAGTGGGGGTCATGGCCTGCATGGTTTTAATGGCCCGGTCAAGAACGCCGGTGACGTCGCGGTCAAGTAGAAGCGCTGCAAAGAGCGACGGGGACGCAAGAAGAAAGAGTGCTGTTTCGCCATCCTCAGTGGAAGGCTCCAGCGACACAGGAACAATCGCAAACTGTTGCAACGCACGCACAGCAGCGTAACTCATCGGCGCGGAAAGAGCAAGTGTGCATGACATTGTGTCACTGTTGCTCGCAGGACTCTTGTTGCTGTAGTTATTGCTATGCTCCACTGTGTGGGGACGCCACCACCACCACCACTGCGCAAGTCCTTGCGTGAGCAACAACAGTGCGTCGCGCTGCTGAGCGTCCGTGCAGAGTAAACCCTGCGCGTGCGCAGGACTTGGCGGGTCCACCTCCAGAAGAGGCTGAAGTGCTGTGAGTATCGCCGCCTCAACCCCAGCGGAGAGTGCGGGAAAGAGCGAACGTGCGATCTCCTGCGCAAAATAAAAGACCACTGCCGTGAGTGACGGCCATGAAGAGGATTCTGGCGCAAAGAGAAACGCGTCACACCGCAGCCGCTGCGCCACGCGATCTGCCTGACCAAATCCAAAAAGAGATTCATCGCCCCACAGCAGTGCCCGTTGCACCGTCGCCACTGCATGACTCTCGGAGCTATCGACATTAGCCTTGACACTGAGATTCGAATACGAGCCGCTGTTACACGCGTGGGCTGCGCCAGTGTGACGCAGTGCGCCCATACGCGCGACAAGTTCCAGCGCCGCTGCAGTGATGGCCTCCAGCGCCATTGCATCATTTGCCGCCGTCGCACCACCACTGCGGTGGCGCACACACGCGGAGAGCCAAAGCGGCGGCGCGGGAGTCGCGGGATGCGCGGCGGCGTGGCGCAAGGCATCCTCCAGCGCGCGCGGGAGTCGATGTGTGAGGGGAAAGCCTCGCGGCAGGTGCAGTTGGTAGCGCTTTGCCCCAGAGCCGCTCTCGGGTTCGGTCTGTATGTCTTTTTCTGCACGGGCCGCGGGGAGCGCAGTCGGCGGGAGCGCGGCGTCCGAAAAGTCTGTCGGGGACACCGCAGCCGCCGCGGCTTCTTCGTCTTCGTCTTCCTTTTTTTCCTCATCCGGCAAACGCACAGAGGAGCGGTCCGTGTGTTGCGGCGCGAGGGGAATGGCGAAAGGAATACGTACGCACAGGAATTCATCGCTGCCGGTGCGGGGGAGAAACACGTCACAGTCGGCAAAGCACGGCGGAGACTCTGCCATGGCGGCGGTGTAGTCATCGGTGAAGAAATCCATTTCATTCTGCTCGGCTGTAGCGAAGCAGCGCTGCTCCTCAGGCCTCACAGCTTCACTCATGTGCTGAGTTGCGAGAAGAGAGTCGCTTGGGAGTGCCAGTGGCGTACGGGCAAGTATCTGTGGCATGTTCTGTCAAGTAAGGTCGGCTAGGTATAATTCTTGTTTTGTTCTGTTCTTCTTATTAATTTTTCTTTTTTTTCCTTTTCGTGGCCTAGGGCTTGTGAAAATTTGCTTTTCTGTTGCTATGCTTCTTTTCTTGATGTCTCTTTGAGAGGGAAATACTGCTGCAGTTCCCTATCCGTGAATTCCCTTTAAGTTAACAGTTAAAGCACAACGGTGTACGTACGTAGATATATATATATATATATATATATATATATACATATATGTATGTGTATAAAAAGGTAAATAAATAAATAAATAAATAAAATTACTCAGACATTGCTTGGTCACACAAAAGCAGTGCGGGAAGCCCGTAAACAGAGAGATAGAGTCTCGTTAAATAGAGGCCCAGTTTGGAAAATTAAAAAAAAAATTAGAGAAAATCAAACATCTTATTCTTGGTAAACAATTTACCAAGAGAGACAACGCACAATAAATTCTCAAAGTTGTTTCCAATAATTTTTTTCCTTTGCTCTCCTCTTTCCCCCCTTCCCTATCAAAAACTATACCAGAAACAAAAAATAGTGATTTGCAAAAATCACAAATCATAATGAAAAAGGTCATCTTCTTCTAATTTTAATCCCTAAACTAACTACACGAGCATCTTTTGCCCCCTTCAGACAAATACGAGTTTGTAGAAATTCTGATGGGGTTTTTCTACAGTCTCATAGTACCTCCTGACTCACTGACATTTGAATCAGTACGTAGGAATCAGCTGTGCTCACTCCAATTATGAGACTCATGCATTAACAGCAACAAGACAACAACAATGGTTTATCGGAGTGCTATGATTTATTCTTACTCTGATCGCATTGCTGATACCGACACACTACACTTTTTACCGTCTTAATTTTCCATTTATATATATATATATATATATTTCACTATCTTATTTTCATAACACGAAAATTAATTTTCGTATATATATATATATATATATATATATATATATTTCAATTTTATAGCCAAATCATCAGTTGCTGAGGTGGATCGTACTATATAACTGATTTGATTTAATTTTTTGTTGATTTTTTGCCTCTTTCCACCACCTTTTGTCACCGGTTTTCCAAAGTAAGTCAATGAAGAAACAGTGCAACTGCAGCACAAGAAGAATCACAGAAAAAATTATAAATATAGAGTGTCTTAAACAAGAATTGAAGGTTGGGGTGGGGGTGGGGGATGGAAAAAGCGTAACATAAGACAAACCCACATACACAGATGCAGAAATTGCATTCTACGTAAGAGCCAGAGAGAAAAAGAAATGTGTAGAGAACTTCTAGTGAGCCCATATAAGACAGGGGGAGGAGAAAAACGGAAAACAAAAAAAAAAAAAACGGAAAAAAAACAAAAAAAAAAACGGAAAAAAAACAAAAAAAAAACGGAAAAAAAAACAAAAAAAAAAACGGAAAAAAAACAAAAAAAAAACGGACTGTGTTCCTAAAGTGTAATCTCTTTGCCTATCTTGCATTCTTCCTCTCCATCCTACTTTTTTTTCTTTTTCTCACGGCGATACATATATTTATTCCTCTTTGCGTGTCCTCGCCGCTTCGCTTACTTCGTCGTTCGTACCGACGGGACCTTGTGTCTGCTGCAGCAATCTCGCCTCTTCGCGTTTTTTCATTAAATCCTCATAGTCCTTGCGACGGCTGTATGGGTATATCATTAACATTGCGATACTGCCAATAAAGCAGACCACTGTTGAAGCAACGAAGACACGTAAAGAAGATCCCTGTGAAGGCTCTTCACCAAGCACTTCACCATAAATAACTACCAAAATGAGATTCGTCAGACATGCGGACCACGTGAGCACAGGAGCGCTTGTGGATTCGGCCATTGGGAATGTCAGCTCCACAACGAACTCGAACATGAGAGGCATCAAAAAATTTTGGCATATGCCTGCAACTCCACCCCAGAAAATAAAAGATATAATAACGAAGTACAATCGGTTGTCTTGAACTGATGGGCCGTATGCAAGGCAAAGAGTCAAGATGGACATATTCACTGTGAGAATCCACGCAATACTGACAAGCAAGCTCTTGTAACTGTAATGCTTGGTGAGAAAAGGTATTACAAAAGGCGCGATAACGGTACCGGCAAAGAGATTCAAAAAGCTAATCCACCCACTCTCCACTTCGGACACACCAAAAGGACCAAGACACTGTGGCAGGACGGTCGCAACGGCCCAGATAAGGCCAAGCTCAGAGGCACTCGCAACCATGAGAAAAGCAAAAGAGGAGTTATTCCACAGAGTGGAAAGGGCATCCATGATAGTAGAAAAGATTTTTGTACGTTGAACCTTCGCCACATTGTCATCCTCTTTTTGATCCATTTGTACGAATTCGTCTGAATTGCCGTTGCACGCAGCGCTCTTGTTCTGCTCCTCATTGTTACGATCCCCTTCCATTGCAATTGCTTCGCGCTTTCTCTCATCTTCTTCACAGGTAGCTGCTCCATTAACATCGGTAGGAATAATTCGCAATTTTTCCGAAGTGACTAACCGCTTCCTTTGACCTCCTTGATGCCGTGTGGCGGCATAGCTTGTATTGTAGCGCGGTCGTGCAGGAATCAAAGGGATGGCCAGTAGAAACATTCCACCACAAAAAGCAAACTGAAACCAAAAGAAATGCGCAAAGTGGCGTTGCGAATGCTTTTCCGGTGTCACGAAGAATGTGGGAAAGAGAACACCAGTGGCACAACCAAAGTTAAGAGCGCCACTAAGAACTGCGTTTGCAGCCGCACGTTCGTTCTCAGGAAACCACCTATTAGCAATGAGTGGTGGGGTGGCAATCGTTAAAATTTCTGTGATGGAGTTAATACTTTGAGCAATGTACAGCAAAGCCATATGTGGCCAGACATAAAGTGCAATTAGTTTTAACCCCGCACCGATCGCATTTGCCATAGCGGCAACAATGATGCCCTTCTTAATTCCCGCCACTTCATAGAGCTTACAACTTAAAAAAACAAGACTAATGTACGCAATAACATATATTGTAGCAAGATAATTTACTTGAACAGCCGTCATGCTAAAGTATACACGAACCTCGTCTACAATTGCAGATAAGGAAATCCATTGCATACAATTCGAAATGGAAATTAAGCAGAATATGAAAGCGACCGAAAAGCGCCATGGGTCCCCTCGCATTATAAAAGATTCAGGTAATGCGCCATCCTTATGGTTCTCTGCTTTGGGGTCTAAGTGAAGTGGCCCTTCCTCTTCTATCGCCTGATCGGGCTGAGTCCTTTCAATCGCCCTGTCCATTACTTAGTTTTATTTTATTGCACCGGATAGCTTGTGTAATCGCCTGGTTTGATAAAACCCACATTTAATAGTTTTTTATGTATAAGGAGAAGCAACAAACAAGAGAGTGTAAAAGAAATTTAATGAAATGCACAAGGGTATCAAACAATAAGAAGATAACATAACACTTGGGGGATAAATTAAACGCAACAAAATAATCTGTTCGACATCATTATCGTGATCCATTTCATTTTTTTTTTCTTTTTTGAAGTCTGCTGATAATTGGATATGCGTTACCCACGTCCGATATGCGCATTGCAATCCATAACTCTAGAAGGCGATAAGTCTAAAAAAAAACAAAACAAAAACAAAAAAAAGAACTCTTCTCATTGTCTACAGAAGGAACTAACAATGTGCGCTCGTTGGGTGGCGATAGATTCGTTTCTCTAAACGGCGACAAATCCAAACTCGCACTGAAGAACTCCTCTTGTCCCCTCCTTACTTACTTCTCTCATTCGTTGCTGCTGCGGCTCAAGTCTCCCCCGCATTGCGTTCAAAGAATAAACGCGTTCGTTGAGTGCAAAAAAAAAAAAAACAACTTTTTTTTGGATTTTTTTTTTTCTTCCTCTTTGGATTTCTCTCTCTGTGTTTGCTGTGACATTGTCAATAAAGTGGGTGGGAGGCGATCTCTAAGGAAAAGGAGAGAGCCATTCACAATTAAACTTTTTGTGCACTGTCCCCGTCAAAACCGTTTGAGAAACGTACGCGATATCATTTATGCCTTACGCAAAAGAATAAAAAAAAAAAACAACAACAACAACAACAAAAAAAACAAGAAAGAGAATGGAATCCGGTAGAAAAAATAAAGCAATGACAATATGAATTTACAAACAAATAAAGAACAACCGTGCAAATAACAATGAAAAAAGAAAAAGAAAAAAAAGTCATTTTTAATTACTAGGTAATCCGTAGCACAATACCTAGAGCAAAAGGTGAAAAAAAAAAAAAAACGTACGGCAAAATAAAAAAGAAAAAAAATCTATTTGGTATAACAAAAGAAGTCAGGGAAGAAATCATAGGAAAACATTGCACAATACGGGTATCTCTCAAGCCTCAAATTCTCAGAGTACCCAGTGGGAAAATAATCATGACAAGTCGTTTTTTTTTTTTATATATAGTTATTTCATGCAAGGTAATCGGGACTATACTTAACATAATATGTGCAAGTCATGCCAAGGCCACAAAGTGCATATGTTAAGCCACCCGCTACGTTCCCGCATCTCGAAAGTAATCATCGGAAAATTTGAAAATGGGTGGATGAAAGACATCTACACTTCATCCAGGCTTTCATAGATCGTCTCTTTTCAGAGAGAATACTATGACTGATTCACTCTAATAAAAAAATAATGATAATAATAATATCATCGAGGAATTTTTGCATGTGTACTTGTATGCCTAGTAAAACAATGATATATATATATATATATATATATATATATTGATGCGAAGGGTAGAGAAGAAAACAGCGAGTCTCCAATTTTCAGAGATTGTGTATTAGGTTATACTTTTTTTTTTTTTTTCCCCTGCCCAACTCGTACTGTGGTGCTATTGATCTTTCCTCTCACTGCTAGAAATCTCTCTCTCAGTTTTTCACAGCTATACTGGTAGGCCATACTTAATACCTCTCCATCTATTGTGCCCGGTTTACAGCCATCACCTTCGCACACCATTAACAATAAAAACTACACACACACACATACACACACAAAAAAAAAAAAAAAAAAAACCAAGAAAAAAGAAAAAAAAAGAAAAAAAAAACCCTTCCATTAAATTTGTTTCACAAGACGGATTCTTCTTGCCTTCGCTGTTGTCTAGTAAAAAGTGGACACAAGGTGTTACGTATGTGTAAAACTTCCAGATAAACACATTCATAGAGACAGCTCTGTTTCGCTAAAGAAAACCAAAAAAAAAATATATAATAATAATAATAATAACGAAGTCTTTGGCATAGAGAGAGAGAGCAATGATGATATTCAAAGCACAAAGATTAATCACAGCATAACCCCTCCTTTCCCCAACTTTTCAAAAGAGAACAAAACAAAATGTTGCGTATAGGAAAAACAAAAACAAAAACAAAAACAAAAATGAATTGCAAAGCGCAATACTAAAAAAAGCACACACAAGCACAAAGTGTTAGAAATCCAATTCTAAAGCCTCCCTGACTTTCTTTTTTTACCAGTTTCCTTTATCTTTATAATATATATATACATATATACATATATTATAAGTTGACAAAAACAAAACAAGTTTCACTTTTCACCTCTCATCTCGACATAAGTATCACACCTTTCTTAATTTATCAAAGATAACAGACAGTGCACTCGTTTCAATTGTTCCCTTTTTTTTTGTGTTTTTTTTTGTTGTTGTTGTTGTCCTTTTTATAATTTTGATTTTTTATTTCATTTTCTTCTCTGTCTGTCTCCCTCTGACATTTATTTTTCAATTTACTAAAGATGATTACATCACACGAGACCATTGGTTTTCTGTTTATTTTTCAGTTTTCTAATGATGTTCGGATGAGCCGGTTCTTCTCAGCAAACACACACACACACACACATTGGGGGAAAACGGGAAAATAAGAGATATATTTCGCTCCTTTGCTCACTTTATTACAGCCTTCCAGAACTATTTTTTTCTTTTTTTCCTTTAAAAACATACAAAGGGTAGCAAGACAAACCACAATAGCAACAACAACAACAAAAAAAAAAAAAGAGTCATTAACTGACGCAAAGGACTTTCCACTCGTATTTTTGTAAGGACTACGCACGCACACAAAGCTGACAACGAAGTAAAGCAGTATAATGTAGAACAGACAAAGAACATCATAGGTTACCCATTTGACACTAAAAAACAAACAAACAAACAAAAAAAACCTTTAAAACCCAATGAGGATGACTCAACTACAAAGATAGAGAGAGAAAGAGAGAGAGAGAAAAGTGTTCTCCAGAAATCTTTCTTATATATTCGTGTCTTCTACATGACAATGCAAAGGCACTTGCTTCTCCCTGTCTTATTCACGAGCCCGTTGCCGCTGCGAAAGCGTCCCGATTTGCCCTGCGCCGACCCCGACTCGCCCTTCTCCTTTGCTTTTCTTTTTTTCTCCTTCTTCCTCCCCCCGCTGCCGGACTTTGGATTCCCGACAGCGGCCACCTTGGCCTCCAGGAGGCGCTGGCTCGACTCGGCCTTCCGCACGCGCGTTTCCTGCGCGGCATCGGGGGCGAGGTATCCGCAGTCCACCAGCACGCTGTTGTAGAGATAGTCCTGCATCAGCGCCACCTTCGCCGCGTTCTTGAGTATAAAGCGAACGTCAAACTCCTGTGCGCCAAGCTTGCGTTCATAATAGGACTGATCCTCTTCGGATGGGAAAAGAGTGGCGTCGACGGTCCCGCGGGTCGGAGTGGAGTTGATAATAGCTTCGGTATCCCCATTGCTGGCCTTATGCGTATCATCACCTTGATCGGCTGCAGTTTTCGTTAAGGTTTCGCTAAGAAATATTTCTGGGGGCATAGGAATGCCAAGCACATAGCAGCACTCCGCCACAAACTGTAAATGTCTTTCACGGTCGCGCTGGATAAATGTGCGTAACAGTGAGGAGTGCAGCGTGCGGCTCGCAACGTCAGCCTTTGCCCCATCAAGTAGTGCATTCTTTGTATTTGTCGCGAGTTCATCCATTGATGTGGGCAGTTCCGAATGCAGTGCGGGGTGCCGTAGCGCTTCCTCTGAGGTCAACCGCGCCGCCGGATCAATCGCCAACAAACCACTCAACAAATGACGCAAACTCGTCGCGGGAAAGGTCGATGACTCCGTTTCCTTGTCATCACCACTACTAGTGCTGCTGCTTGGCGCGTGTGTCCACAAGGCGTGGACGGGCAGTTCATCGTCACGGGGCTCAGGGACACTGTCGAGGGGCACAGGGCCCCGCATTCGTTGTAATGCAATGCGACGGTACAACTGAAACCGATTGCTAAACCCTTTGGGGCACCAAAGGTGTTGTCCTGTCATGATGTGGTAGAGAATCATACCACAGCCCCACATGTCGTTCTTCTGCGCATCCACTCTCGTGGAATGTTCTGTTTTCTCCTTCGTACTTTTCCCGTTCACATCGCCCTCGTCGTCTTCACCACCATTGCTAGTCACACTGCTATTGCTTCTGGTGCTCTCACTCCCTCCGTCGGCGTGATAGTAATACCGACAGACCTCTGGTGACGTGTACATGGGAGTTCCACCGTCTTTATAGTCCTCCCCTACGCTGCCAAGGTCCGAAACTTTTAACAGGCCGTCGTCAAAAAGAAGAATGTTATGTGGTTTAATATCATTGTGTGCAAGCCCCTGACGGTGCAGGTACACAAGGCCATAGAGAACTTGGTAAATAATGCCCTTCACTAAAGCTGCAGAGCAGGGAGATGTGCGGGCATCGGCATTTCCTTGATTCTTCTTCGGTAACGCCGCTGCGCCGCTATTGTCCTCTTTGCTTTGGAGCTCTCTCGAGTTTTCTACAAAATCGCCATCGTCATTACTAAGCACCATTGATGAAAGCTTTGCCTCCATCGTCAAAGGATTCTCCGTTGCAGTGTTTCCTGTCGCTGCTCTTGGTGTTACTAGTGGCTTTGCGTCTGGTGTTGTTGTTTCAACATTCGAGGCTTTAGCCGTGGAGCCAATCGGCGGTTCGTTGGTGCCACGCTCTTCACAACGCTTAGCTTCTTCTATTAGCTGATTAATGTTGCACACGGCAATTGGGAGGACAACGTAATCCTTCCCATATCGGGTGAATATATCAATCGCTCGAATAATGGTTGGACAATGGAATCGCTGCAAGTTTGACATTTCTGCATGCGAAAAATGCTGCACCTTTGCATCTTGCATCTGGTGTTTAGAGGAAGGGAACAAAACTTTTGATGCTGTGCCGCCAATCATTTGTGACAAGTCCATTTGAAACACAGCACTTTTTCGCCTTTGCTTGAAACTTTTAATAGCAACACGCTGAAAGTGTGGTGGAATCATGCGATTGGCAGACGTGTCGATCGCATCGCGTACCACTCCATACGCCCCTTCACCAAAAAGAGGGCCGAGAACGTAACAACTCACACGCTTTACATGTTTTTTCCTCTGCAAGGCTCCTGAGCTCAGTAATGTGACAGGTACTGGGCCTGAACGCATTGCGGTTGTAGACTCACTGCGTGTACTGGACGTCAAAGGGCGCGTGACGCTTATACTAAACTGTCGCGGCTCCGAAAGACAAACCGGTGTGAGTACCACATTCGGTGAAGACTCCAACGCGAGAGATTCTTTCGGTGTACGAAAAGGCAATGGTGTCAGTTTCCAGCTTGGAGGCGTCCCCCGGGATGTGGGTGTCAGCTGGTGAAAAATGCTCCCGTAGCTCTCTGAGAAACGGGTGCTCCTGTCGTATCGTGGCTCTCTGAGAAAATGTTCAGGGGAAAAAGACATTGGGCAGTACGTGGTATTGCGCTGGTGGGGAATGGGTGCGCCTGGCGTGTCCTCCAAAACTTCCGCCTCGGGATCCAACTCGGCGAGAAACTCCATCGCGTAATGCATCGCAATCCCTGTCGGGGGGAGTTCGTCCAGCGAGCCCTCACGAGCCACGGATGTACGCACAGGAGGTTCTATAAAAGAGGCCCGGTGGGATTTCGGAAATGTACACGACGGCTCTTCAGGAGACTCAAGAACCGGCCGTGTGCTGTGCACCACGCGACCATTCAGAGATTCGTCTGAAACTCTTTTGTGCACATGTTTGTGTGCGAGAGCCCTTGACGAGCTCCTGGATGAGTGTTGGGATGACGAAACCAGTGATGCCGGTGGAACTATCTGTGTCGAGACGTTAGAGTCCAATATTGCTTCGGAGTCAACATATGTCTCCTCCACACCCACGCGGCTACGCTGGCACAAACGGTTTTTCATGCGTTGTTCGTGTGTTGGGCATTCTTCAGCAGCGGCTTCGGGCGCAGAATAAGTAGAAGGACGCTCAGACTCATCGAAAACCTCAAGTTCCGTATCATCCGCGCGCTTGGAAGTACTACAAGACTGACTATTCAACGACGAACTTCGACGACGGGGGCGTCTTTTTCTAATGATGGCACTCATAAGGCCACCGAACACAATAGGCGAATGGTTTAAGTTGGAGACCGGAGAGGCATCCATTTTCCCCAAAGAAGCCACCGGACTCCCGTCGTTCATACAAAGATGCGCACTCCGTCAATTACTTCGCTTTAGTAATGGGGCCAAGCTGCGGCACTCTCTATTGATATCCTGTTTTTTTTTTTTTTTTTCGTGATGCGAGGGGATTAGCGTGCCCAGAAGGCTTAAAAGAAAAAAAAAAAATATTTTTTTTTTAGGCACCGGACGTCGGAATATATTTATAAATAAATAATTATATATATATATATAAATATATATATAATTTCTTTAGCTGACTTTTTTTAAAAAAACTGAGACCTCTCTTAACCGAGATAAGACCAGCAGCACAAACAAAAAAAAAAAAAGGGGGGGGGGGATAAAAGGCATTTTATTTACTTTAAAATAAATACATTATACATTATTTCAATTTTAATGCATGTACCGAAAGAAAACAAAACAAAACAAAAAAATTATTACCTACGCATGTCTGTATGTATGTATGTATGTATGTATGGACTCAAATAACTTTACGCGTCAAAAATGAAACACACAAAATAGACACGAACAGCAACATTGTATGTGATGAATCGTTTCATGTCCCCCGCATGCTGTTCCCTGGTGAGAGCGGATTCCACGACTGATTGCGCTGCCATGCCGCATCCGGTAGCGCCGTTGGGTTCTCTCGCAGTCGCGGCCGCTCAAACGATCGCGCGGCACTTCCGCCGACATAAAATGCCGATGTACGCAATGCCGCTTTGACCTGTGCACGTCTGTTGTATGTCCACAGCCCTGGCTGCAGCAGAAGCGCATCCGCGGGACTGACTTCCGGGAGATACGCCACACGCCGCGTGTCCAGTGCCCGCATGAGCGCTGCTGTGAGCGCCGCGCTCGGCAGAACGGCGCGGGGGTTTGGATAATTTGCCGCGAGGAGAACATCCGTGAGACCGCAGTAGTGCATCTCCGCGTGTGTCTCGAGGTGATCAATGGAAACGTTTGTCCGTTGTGCAATGCGTGCCGCAATGTTTAGTGCCCCGCCATTGTAACTCGACGCGCATACGAATCCCCCCGCGTGAATCTTCTGCCGCACCCATGTGGGGAGAACAGGGCGGATCATTTCCTCCAGCAGCCCGCGGAGGCGACGAAGCTCTTCGCGCAGGACCGGATTCGGACTCGCAGTGGCCTCTGCGCCACCGCGGGACCGGCGCTGAACCGCGGAGAGCAGCACACGCAGCGCCCCGGCAGTGTCCAGCGGCAGCGCGTACCCGACAACGCCACTGCCGGCGGCGCAGGCCAACGCCTGTGCGGGGGACGAGCAGCGCGGGCGGTTCGTTGGCCCGCCGCCACCGCTGCTGCCCGTGTCCGGTGGCTCGTCGTCTGTGCCGAGGAGTGTGATGCCGCGCCGGTCGTCCTCCGCGAGCACAAGCATGCGAGGCACGGACACACACTGCCCGGCTGCCGCGTGGGCGAGAAACGCAAGGCGCTCCATTTGATCCTGCGGGGAAACGATAAAACTATCGTTTCCACCGCCTTGCGTACTGTCGGGGTCATGCTTGGAGCGAGAAGGATCCACATGTTTGCGAGCGGTACGACGCTTTGCAATGCGTCGCATGAGCATACGTAAACTATCGCCATCTTCTTCTTCTTCTTCTACGCCTTCTTTGTTGTTGTTCTTGTTTTTATTGTTATTATTCCTGTGATGATGATGACGATAGCTGCTCTCTGCGTTGCGCACTGTCTGTGCCTCAGCTGTGTGCGCGGCATGCACCTTTTCCTGCCCCTCCACAGTACCGCTGCTATCCAAATCCACAGACGGCATTTCCACACGAAATGTCTTGCCAAGCACACGTACATCAACTTTAAACTCACGCGTAAGCTGTTCAGCAAGTTGCACGGCATCAGCGGCATCGCAAAGCGGCCACGTCATCACTGCCGCACGTTCACTGAGTCCTTCATACGCATCACGCCGCATAGCTCCATGTAAAAGTCGCATTTTGTTGCGAATATCACTCCGTGTCTCATCGCTTAACACAAAAGACCCGTCCGCACCAGAAGAAGGAGCGGACTGTAAGTGCAAAGGCAATTGAGTGTGATACATAAAGTCCCGCACGGCGCCACGTGCGGCGTCTACACGAGCAACAGAAAGTGACGCCACACCACCAGTGCCCAAATCAATAGCCGCGCGCACAGGAAAAGGCTTCACATGTATGTTTTGTAAAATGCCAAAGGAATCATCGGAGGCATTCGCAAAAGTTGTGGCTGTAGTCGCCACGCGGCCGGATATGCCGCGTTGCATTTTCCGTCAGGGAAGAGTGCTGAAGCCTAACGTGCGGAAATAAATAAATAAATAAATAAATATTAATATATATATAAACAAAACCAAAAGAAAAAAAAATACAATAAGCAAAAGGAGCATAGTAGTAAAGAAAGGAAACAGACGTACACACTCCTTGACAACAATAATAATAAACAACTATTCCTTCTCTTTATAATAAAAACTTTCTTGCATTCCTTTGCTTTAAAAGCAAAAGGAAAAAAAAAAAATGCGTTTGTGTACATCTTCACATAAGATATATATATATATATATATATATATGTATAAAAAAACACTTTCAAACACACACCTGATTGGGCTCGCGCATAAAAAGTGAGCCCAATCATTCACTCACTTATTCAGCGGACGAATACACAAGCCGTGGCGGAGACACACACATATACAAAGGAAAAAAAAAAAAAAGAACTAAAAGCCGTACCATGTGAGAGGTCCTGTCCTTTCAAACAATAGTGTGCCGCCCGCCGCAGTTCATCGTGTGATGGCAAAGCCGCCACCAACAAACTGTCGCTGGTGCGGATTGTACTGAAGCGGATACTTTGGCGCCGGCACACCACTCAGCAGCGCCTCCACGAGCTCCGCCTCCTGTTGCATTTGGTCTCGCCGCTGCTGCGTGCGTGTGTGCCACAGTCTCTGCCTCGGCGGCCTTCCCCCCGCCGCCGTCGCGTGCGCGCCCCACTGCGTTTGTGTTTGTGTTTGTGGCTGCTGCTGTTCCTGCTGCTGCTGTGATGTCTGCGCCCTCGCCCGGTGCGCGGTGGCGGCGGCGAGCGACACACTCGCGACGGCGGCCGCCCCGCCCCACGTCGCCCGGAACGCCGCGCGCTCGCGCTGGAGAAGTTCGTTCTTGTGCTTTGCGTCAAAGTACCGCCGCTTGACGTCCGCCAGCTCCGCCGTGAGCCGCCGGACGTCGTCGGAGAGGACATCGGCGGTTTGCTCCACGCCGCGCAGCTCCGCGTCCATTCCGCCGATCTGTGCGTTGCGCCGCTCGAGGTTCTCCGCGTAGAGCGCGAGGTCCTCCGCGAGCTCCGGGCCCGGCAGACACGCCAACTTCCGCCGCACCGCATTGTACGCGGCGGACTGCTCGTCCACGCGCTGTGTCTTCTCCACCAGGTCATCCCCGCAGCGAATGATCTCCCGCTCGAGGACTTGCACCTTGTAAATGCCGTCCAGTACGGCAGGCGCATTGCCTTCGAGTTGGCGCCAGCGGTGCACATGCACAGGGCGATGCAACTCATCCACAAGCGCACGACTGCGTTGCCGCTCCGTGAAAAGTTCGCGTTCCACGGCTTGTTTGCGCTGACGCAAGCGCGTGGCATAGCGCAGTCGCACAAGCGCGAGACGGCAGCGAAGGCGAAATTCGTCAACTGTGGCACACGCCGCGCCAACCGCGCGAACGCGAAGATCGTAATCGGATGCGCCCTTTTCGAGGGCACACTGCTGAAGTCGTATCTTACTATACAAAAGGCGCAACTCATCATTGCGACGGATGAGTTGCGTTGCAAGTACATTGCGCTCATTGACGAGGGCAGCGAACTTGGCCTGGTACTTGCTGCGCTCCGCATCACACTCAGCAATGAGGTGAGTGAGTTGCTGTGCCTCGCTAATAAGAGCCTCTTGACGCGCACTGGCATTTTCACAGTCATCACGTAAGTGACTGGCGCGTGTTTCGGCATTGGAGATATCGCGCTGCAGTTGCTTGTGCACCATGTGCATTTGACACAGCCCCGTTTCCTTCGCTATGAGCTGAGTCTTGAGCTGTGCAATCTCCTCATCATTCTCATTGTGTCTCTGACGCAGTGCGGCCCACTCAGATTCGTTTTCCTTTAATTGATTTTCTGTTCGTGCGCGCTCGGCGATGACACGATCGAGGAGTTCTTGCTGTGCCTTGAGTCGCTTTTCGTTATCGGTGAGTTGTGCCTGGAGTGCGCGGGCACCCTCGCGGTACTTTCGCGCCTGTTCAAGTGTCTGATGATACTGCAACGCAACACGTTGCCCATCGTCGAGAATTTTTGTTTGCCCACACTCGAGTTGGAATATGTTCTTACGCAGCAGTTCATTATCTCGCAGCAGCTGTTCAAGTTCCTGCTCGAGGTTTCGCCGCTTTCCTTCCTCCACGACTCGTTGGCCTTCGAGCCCGACGCGCCCGTTCTCCACGCGCGAGTTTTCAAGAATGAGTTGAGTCTTCTCCGGCATCACCTTCTTAAACCGCACCCCCGCCTCCCGCAGCTGAACCTCTTCCTGCTCGAGCACTCGGAGCTGCTCCTCGATCTCATCGTGAAGCTTCTCCGTCTGCGCGCTGAGGCTCTCGCGTGTCGTCAGGTGGCGCCGCATTTCCGCCTGTTGCGCCTCCGCCGCGCGGCGGAGTTTGCGCAGTCCCGTGGACTGCCGCTCCACCTCTGTGTGCCGCTCGCGCAGCGAAAGCTTCAGGTTCGGTATGTCCAGCTTTGTCGCCGCGTTCTGTGCCTCCACTGTGGCGAGGCGATCGGCTTCGGTCTTAAAGCGGCGCTGCTGTTCGTCCAATTGGCGCGAAAGGGCGGCAACCGCGTCGCGCTCGGCGCTCGCCGTTCCTTTCAGTCGCGTTTCTTCCAGCGCGAGCTGCTCCGACGCAAGGCGCCGCTCCTCCATTTCTTCAACGTGTCGCTGCATCGTCTCGCGGTTCTCGCGCACCTGCTGCTCAATAGCATTGCGCTCCCGCACCATGTCCGTGTGAGCGCGGAGGAGCTTTTCGTAGGTCTCAAGGTTCGCCTCAAGCTGTGAGCGCGCCGCGTCACATTTGCTCTGCATCCGCAGCAGGCCTTGCCGTGACGCATCACGTTCGTTGCGCAATCGACCGACTTTGGAGTGTGCGAGAATGTGCTCATTCTCGAGTTCCTTCTTGGAATGAATGAGATCACGCAGATACGCCTCTTGCCCCATCGTACCGCGTGTGTTCTTGTCGACAAGCGCGTCAAGCTCGCCAACCTGATGGCGAAGCTTTTGAATCTGCTCGCGGCTCTCCTTTTCGTGCAGGTGGGCACTGTCGGCAAGCGCCCATGCCTTTTCAATCTCTTTGCGCAGTGTCATGATGGTCTCCTCGTCCTGCTGAGAGAGCTGCAGCGCCGTCTCAACCTTGTTGCCGTGGCACGCAAGGTCCTGCTGCAGCTCCTTGATCTTTTGCAGCAGGCGCTTCTCGCCCTCGTTGCTCTTGCGCAGCAGGCGGTGAATCTTCTCGTACTCGTCCTTGAATACGCCAAGGTTTGGCTCCATCGCGAGCTCCTTCATCACCTCCATGTAGTGGTGCTCAATGGTGTCGATCGCGAGCACGGAGAGCGCAATCGGCTCCGAAGCCGCGGGACCGGGCGGTGTGGTCCGCGGGGACTCGTCCTGCTCCTTCGCTTCCATCTGCAGGAGACCCCTTTGACTGCACTCTGCACGGTGAGGGCTGGATAGTGTGCAAACGCGTTTCTTTTATCGTTTTTTTGTTTTGTTTTGTTTTGTGTGTGTGTATTTCTTCTTCTATTTCAAATAGAAAAGAGGGAAGGAGAAAGAAAAAAAGAGACAATATTTGGTACACTAAGTCCAACTCACACAACTTTCTCTCGTAAGTGATATCGCGGTGTAGTTTGTATCAAGTATTATAGTAGAACAAGGCTTCCAATAAAAAGTGAAACAGACAAACAAACAAACAGTTCTTCCAAAGAGAACTAATAGAAAAACAATACCGAGAAGTGGAAAAGTAAAAAAAAAAAAAAAAAAAAAGGAGAACAACAAGAAATACAAGTTGCACACACCATTAGCGGCAACAAAACAGTACATGTGCGTTCTAGAAAGAGTAGTAAATTACGATAAGCTCTTCTCCGAGTGTCTCGAAAAGAATTTTTATACAGAAACATAGGGCCCTTCGCTTACATCAGACCTAATGGTTCTCTCACAACAAATACAAAAAAAAAAAAAGAAAAGATTTACCTGTCTTCTCAATTTAAGGACAGAATTGGCACACACACACACAGAGAATTTTTTTTTTCCCATCAACTCCTTCATAGCCTTCATTCAATTTCACCATTTCAACTTCAGTCATTTCAGTCACCACACCTTTTTGTTAGTAATAAGAAAGGAATATATATATATATATATATAATCACAACAAGTGATCCTTTGAAGTATTACACATATAAGTAATTTCTAAGAGGAGCGGGTTTCACTGTTCTTATCTAGTGCATAGATTCCAATAGAAGTCCACCCCTCCTTAAAAATAAATAAATAAATAAATAAGTAAAGGGTTTATGTATTGATGAGAGTTGCATCAACCATCAGAATCCATTGCTATCAGCAATAGCATTAAGTTTATGCAGCCGGGATGGGCCCTTCATTCACCTTCACACCGGTGTGGCAGAGAAGGGGAGCAGTAAAAAGATATAACTATTGCTTTACGTACACTGAGACGAAACGAAAATGTCGAATGACATTTCAATTCACAGGTCTGCTGGGTGCAAAGCTCTTCCCCAAAAAAATAATTAAAACAAAAAAGTGAGGAAAACAATAAAAGCATACAGAAGTCCAGTGCACACTATCAACACAAGTCTATATATATATATATATATAGAAACACATAGACTGGTGATAAAAAAAAAAATGTCACAAAGAAAATGTGTAATCCATACAAATAAAGTGAAACCGTTAGGATATACTCACGAAACAACCCCACGCGGCAAATAAAACATTAGTACAGCTCAAAGTTCAAAGTGAAGAACCAGTTTCAAGTGGACGGCAATAGCATACCTCTGCAGAGCTCAGTTCCTTTTGGTATCCATTTTTGCTTAACCAATTCAAGATGACGTATGTTAAATAACTTACCTATAAGCCCATATCAACTGTAAGGCTTTTTTTTTTTGTAACCGAATATCCACCTATCAACTGAGCCTGACCTACCCCTTATCTATATACTAGAAGAAAAAATAAAGAGACAAAAAGGGAAAATCAAATACGCCTTTGAATAAAGTCAAATTTCACCTGCATCAAAAACCATGTCTATGGCAAGTGCAAAGAAGAACAATACAAACATATATATATATATATATTTATTTAGAACGAGAAAGTCAGGAATACATCAATAAAAAATTACGAAGTGGCAGCTTTAGGGGGGCCTTCCTAGCCTGAAGAACCCCCACGAGCAGGGGATCGACAAGGTAGGCGGAGAGGCAAAATATGAAAATTCTATTAGGATGGCCCCCTTAAAGTAAAAAGCCCGCTCGCCCCCTTTGGCACAGACTCAAACTAAGCAAGTGGGAAAGGTAAAATGGTATACTATGATAGGGGCTTCAAACAAACAAACAAACAAAAAAAAAGTAATTAGCCCTAGATCAGTTCACATTCTCTTCATACGCTCTTAGAAAATAGAATAAAGAGGCACAGCGCGTGTCATAATCTACAGAGCTATGGTAAAAAAGAAAAAAGAAAAAAATGTGTAAAGCTTTATAGCATCCAGCACACATAACTCTTTCCCTACTCCTTTTCTTTATCGTAGACAAAAGGTGAAGCACATTCCATTATCACCCAAAGTAAAAATATTTTGAAGAACGACATATTATGGGTGTTCTTTTTCTTTCCTACTGTTATCCACATCAAAACTCAGAAACTTATTCAAATCCAAATTGCCTTTTTTTTTTGCAGTAAGTTGCAATATGACTTTGTATTATTATTTTTTTATATCGTTTCCACACCTCTGGGGTAAGGACACGCCCCCACACACACAACCATAAGAGCAAACAAAAGAAAAAAAAAATGTTGTGTCAAAACATAAAACACTACACTGCGTCACTCCCTTGAATTTTTAATCTTTTTATTCGCGCAAAGGGGTGAACGCACCTAATGACTTCAATTAATTATCAATTTTTTTTTTTTTTTCCTCTATACATGTCCTGGGATTAGTCCAGGACTGCCCTAGTCAACGCTGAGAAGCGCAGACGGCTGAGCATTCTCTTTTTTTTGTTGCACGTCTCGATTGCCAATACCCTCAGAGGCTCCGCTGGTGCACGGCTGACCATTCTCCACAGCGCCATTTGGACCCGTACGCCCATTGCGCTCTGCGCTCCCATTCGCCCGCTCCGCGCTTTCTTCTCCCGCGCCCGCCGCTCTCTCAGTCTCGGACGGCTCTTCGCCGTACGAAGGAAACCCCTGTCGGCAGCAAAGCATAAAGACAGAGTTGCAAGTGATTATTAAAGAAACAAGAATCAGCACCGCCAGAATTATAAATATTGGTGAAAGCGCTTTCGAAAGGTGAAAGGGATCCGGTCTACCACTACTCACATCGTTCAGATGTTTACAAACCATTGCAACCGAGGCTAGTACCAGCGCAACCATCAGCATAATTGGAATTAGTTTTAAACACGTAAGATTCGGCTTCACGCCCTCATGCGCAGCTTTGTTCAATGTGTAATTTAAAAGAAACTGTTCAATACACAAAAGAGTACCGTATATAAAGCAGGGCAATCCCAGAACAAGAAAGTAATTTGCAGATATAGCATCGTCGGCACGGCGAGCTGTAAGGATAGAAAGCACAATAGTACAAGCCCCTCTCAAGATAGAAATTATAAATGAGATTAGTCTATATAACCAGATTCCCTCAAAGCCACATTCCTTCAATGTCCCATGCTTTCGCGATATAGGAAATGTCGCAATTAAGTCAGCCACAGCATATAATGCGGCACTAATATACAATGGTGTGAGCCAAACGGTCCAAGAACGAAAATTAGGCATTATAGTTGCATCCCTAATGCTCGCTAGTTTTGCCTCCTCATTGTAATCCAATGTCACTGGAACAATAATGTTGACAATGACAAGTGAAAGCATTGACATTGTCTTTAAAGCAAAAGCAACGCGGCAGTAAATGGCAAAAAAGACAAGAAGAAACACCTCTACAGCTACCAAAATCACATCAGCGGCAAAAAGGGGGGAAAAGACCTTCACGTAATTCCAGTAGGATCGACTTTTATCATGTAGCGTGTTCTCATCACGTCTAGCTAAACGGCCATCAACGTATGCGCTTAAGAACGCAAGATATATAATAATCAGTGTGATTATAAGAAAAGATGTAATTGAGAATAAAGTAATACCGAAGAAGACATTCACTTGTTTCATCAGAGCATCGGAAAACATATTATCCACAGCTGCTGCACCATATCGGTCATAGATGGCTCTCTTTTCAGGATTTGAGAGAACTTCGTACGCTGCTTGTATCTCCTTAAATCGCTCCACTCCTTCGGGGCCCGCCCTGTCGGGGTGATACCGAAGTGCCAGGCGATAATAACTCTGCTTCACCTCCGAAATCGACGCAGTCGATGGAACTTCAAGAATTGCGTAGTAGTCTGTCATCACCCACCAAACAAATAAAAGAAAATATTTCTTCTTTAATGTAAAATAAAAGATACCTTTTATTTCTTTATATATATATATATATATATATATATATATTAATGTGTATGTGCGTGAAGGAAGTGCAAGTGGGGAAGGAAATCCAAAGCTAACGAGCTGCTCTACTTTCCCCACTTTGTACTTCTCCTCGAAGTGTTTCTTTTATTTTATAAATGCGAAAAGAAATTGTTGAGTATTTGGTTTTCCTAATGAAACTCTTTTCGCACTATCGCCCTTTAGTTCACTGACGCACTGGAAAGCAAAAACAGCAGTATATATATATATATATATATATATATATATATATATATATATAAACAACAAATTAAAAGTTTTCGAAACCTTGACTCTTTCCAAAACCAAAATAATACATAAGAGCAAAGAGACAGAAAAAATAATAGCAATGAATATATATATATATGAAACATCTTTTTTTTTTAATCAAGAAAAACAATTGAAAAAAGGAATACACAAAAATGCAAATGACATAATCATTTATAAATAATAATAACAAAGTTTTTTTTTTTCACAACCGCCTGAGCAAGGATCTATGTAATGCAAAGGAATCAGGTACAATAACATTAAAATAACAAAAAAAAAAAACTCAACACAGGAGAGCTGGGGCGAGATGATGAAAAATATAGTCATCGAAACCAACAAACTTAGCATAAAACCATCTATGCCTCTCCACTATTTAACCAACAGCGCCACGGGAAAAACGCAGTAAAAACAAAACAAAAAAACATACACACACACTATAGTACGCACACTTGCTTGTCACTTTGAAGTTGCTCATATGAATCCGCACTTACTTCACTCGTGTACAGCCCCCCCCCCCCCCCAAAAACAAAAAAAAAAAAAAAAAAAAAAAAACGCACA
>JASANW010001366.1:0-84873 GCA_030849725.1 Trypanosoma boissoni
CGCTGTGGAGCTGCGCGGCGTCCCCGAGCCAGTGGAGATGTTTCAGCTCAACCCTGTGCCGGGGCGCGCCTTCGCTGAACTGCGACTGGACAGGGAATTTAATAACTTTGAGGATGACACAGAGGCGTCAGTTGTCTCGGAGATTGAGCTGCCTGATTGCTCAAAAGAGGTATTTAGAAGAGTATTGGAGATGTTTCTTGGTGCTTTGCCAACGCAGCAGAGAGTTCAGATAGTGGAGCCTTTCTGTCGTTGTTGGAATGTACAAGTAAGATCGGCGGCCAATATACTGTCTAGAAATGATGCGTTTCATGATACAGTTAAAAAACTAGCAGAGGCAATGCACATTATGAAAGAGAAGAAACTACATGACAGACATCCGCTTCGTTTTGATAGAGATCTGACCTTGTCCTTGTTGTCATCACATCTAGACTCCTCAATTGCCTTATCTCCTCCTCGTTCTTTTCTCTTTGAGTTATCTCGGACCTCCGATTCAAGAGGCTCTCGGACATGAAGATATTTATGTAATGCATTTTATATGATGGCATGGAAAATTGCTGTTTTTGGCGTGGCGTGGGGGAGGAGGGCTTTTTGTGGCCCGTGGGCTGATATTATACAAGCAGTTTTTGAGTGTTCTTTTATATAGCCTTTCTTGTTTTTTTTTTTTTTGTTTAAGTATATGTATTTGTAAGCAAGCCTTTGAGCTCATAAGATACGGCTTACGTTTACTTTCCACTCTTTGAAGCTATTATAGTTTTGTATTCCGAGATTTTTATGAGTTGGTTGGGATACTATTTTGAAGTTATTTGTCAAACAATTTATATATATATATATATATATATATATATACTGAGTACTTTTTTTTTTTTTTGTTTTCAACTTTTTTATTTTCTTCAAAAGAATCATTGCCTTCAACTTTTTGTTTGTTTGATTGTTTCTAGGGTGATTCTATAAGGAACCCTTTGCCATTACATTTATATTGTGCTGCCCATTTTTTTTCCCACTCGCATTTGGCATTTTTTTTTTTTCGTTTTGCCTTCAATGTATGCGCATGTGTACTTTAAGTATAATTGGGTCAGGGGTGAGCTAGAAACAAACTTTGTGTGCGAAGTACTAGACTGTGCAACAAAGACATTTTCAGCATGATGTCACCTAAAACTCTTCTTATTGTTTTATGAGTTCTCTTCTTTGTTTAGTTGATGGCTATATGTTTTCTTTGCGTGTGGAAGTGTAAGTCTTCGATGTCCGTATAACACGAATGGTATATAAATTTTTAAAAAAGAAAGCAAACAAAAGTGTATATTATTGTTTGTTTTTCTTTTACGGAGCACGCTTGAACGCAATCTGTTTTTTTTTTTTTGTTTTCTTTTTGTTCCGTGAATAAGCATGACTCTATTGGAACTCTCTATACTGGAACACTATAAATATGAAATATAAATTTTCCATATCCACAGAAAGCCTTTTATTTGTCATTATTTTTTTTGTATTATTTATTAATGCTGTTTGATCATTTTTAAAATGGTTTTTCTTACGTTTTTTTTTTTTTTTTTTTTTTTTTTGGTCCTTTACTTTTATTGAAAAGTCATATATTGGTAAGCATTCACGCCCAGGTGAAAAGTAAGACATGTTATTGTGGTAATTTATCCACAATGGCATAAAGTATGAATTTGGTCATTCTGTCTCCGCTTGCGCCCAGCGGCATACTGCGCAATTCCTGTCAGTAAAGTTATTTCTTCCCTGATTCTCTTCTTGTCCATTTCTGAAGGAGCGACGAGTGCAGGCAAATAATATCTGTGAACTAATAGAGTTCTCTTTATTCATTCAGGTGTCCGTAACAACAACAACAAGAAGCCACGATTCATATAGTTTTATGGATGCGAAAAAAAGGTCTATTTTGGATCTGCGAGTGTGTGCTGTATACATTTTAGAGTGTGGCCTCTGAACGTATTCTAACAGTTCAGAGAAACAGCATCTGCTGGTATTCTTATTTTTTTATTTCTTTTTTTTATTTTTCGCTGTGAAATGATTGCATCTCTTCTATTTAAAAGTGCTACGGTGTTGGTTGGGGTGTCTCTTTGGGAACAACAGTTCTCCGAGATAGACTATTGTGATAGAGAATACGGGCAGCGTGATACAAAATTAAAAAAAAAAACTTTGAGAGATTTAAATGAATGAACCTCTTGTTATCGCCCATCAAAGCGATGAATTAAGCAAAGGGAGATATCATGTAAAGAAGCTATTATGTGTATATATAAGTATATGTATATATATATATATATATTTTTTTTTTCTTTGTGAAGGCCGGATCTTTTCTATCGGACCTCTTCTATAAAAAAAATCTATGGACCATTGTATCATCTATTACAAACGCGTACTTTTCTCTCAATGACCCGAGGGCATTTATTGTTATTTACACTTTATCCTATGGCGTTGTTAAGATTGATTACTTTTTGGTAATGGATTCAGTTGTAAGCGTTTGGAATAGGTGGAAACTATATTTCACAACAGGTCATTCAGCCACAAACGCTCTGGTTAGACACTTTGAATTTAAAATAGAATTATTCCACTTGGTTTACAGCGGAACTCGTGGTCAATCATATATGGACGAAAATGTTTTGAACACACCCCAGTGATCAAGAAAAGTTATGGGGCGCTGTGCAAATCACTACGATGTCATCAAATTGTTTTTGATGTTTCAATACATATGAGTGTAACTGTAATTCCACCATTTTGTAATATTCTTTCCGCTGATTGTGTCGGATGACATATTAGCCAAACGTAAATACAATACCCCTGAATTGCTTTCCTTGCAATAGCGAATATTTAAATAGTATGTGGACTTCACTAAGAAAGAAAAAAAGCGAATAAGGAGTTAATTCATTCTGTATCTATCCTCTAAGGTAGCGCATAAAAAACCATCAACTTCTACAAAGTTAAAAAGAATACCTTTCATTCATATTAGTTCTTTTTTTTTTTTTTTGACGTGTGTGGGTGTCTGTATACAGTTTTGTAGGTAACAAAAACAATTGTAACAGTAAACGAGTTGAGGACTACTGGTCCCGTTTTGGTTATGGGATTACGCTAATATGTCACGTATCTTTACTTATTCATCATGTGTATGTTATGTTTTTTACTCATCCGCATAATGGCCTTATTGTGTATACGAAAAGGGTATTTGAAGGTCACCATACATCTCGGTTTTTTTTATTCTTGTTGTTGTTGGAATGTTGCTGGATTCAATAATTTCCTTTTCTTTTTTTTCGCTTATTTTGCTCACAGATTTGAATGGCAAAGATATGCTCGAGACATATATTTGAATCTATCTTTTTTGGATATAATGTATACTGTTATACTAAACTTTTATTCACTTTTTTTTTTTGGGGGGGGGGGTGTTTGGATTCCCTTGACTTTTATAGGAGCTTCTGAAAAGAGTGTCAGCTGAGATAAAGCTGTCTATTCCTTCCTGAAGGTGATCCCACCTTTTTTCCCACTATTTTTTTTCTACCTACCCTTTTACAGACTTACTAAATGCACAACTGGGAACAGAATGCGGTTACCTCTTTAAAAAGGGGGAGGGTCCTATGAATAGGTACTTATTTTTATTTTTATTTTTCCATTCCACCGAACCCCTAGGTTGCCCTCCTCGCTGGTGTGCTTCAGGCCTAGGAAGACCCTTTGAAGCGGCCACTTCGTAAGTTGTGCTTGGTACATCCCTCACTTTGCCTTTTTTGATTCTTGGTTATAGAGACCTATAGACATGGTTGTTGTTTTTTTTTTTTTTTTTTTTTTTTTTTTGGTGTGGATACATTATGAGATAAGCTAGAGGCGTAATTGAACTTCTTCCCTTTTGGGTCCCTCTGTTTATTCTCTAGAATTTAGGCAAGGGGTAGGTTGTGCCGAATCGATAAGTGGATATTCTATATAAAAAAAAAAATACATTAAGGCATACTATTTTTCTCAGGAAAAAGGAGAAAATCACTTATCGCTACCTTTGCTCAATTTGGTGTGAAACGAATGTTTGATGTTTTGATATCTGATGATGCACATAAAAGAACGCATTCTTCTTCAAACTCGCTTCACAGTAATTTGGGTTTGTTATTAGCACCCACAGTGGGGAGTCGAGTTATCTTGTGTCCACAGCAATGTGCGCTTTCTTTTTTATGGGAAGATAGGGGACCCGAGGCAGAATACCTTAAATGTGTCATGCGTCATATGATTGTTGGAAAAGTGATTCGCGAAACAGATACGCAATTTGTTGTGCTTTTTGAGATTCCAGATTTTTTTGTATCAGCCATTCAGTGTGTTCGCAGAGCACCTCGTCTTCAGGATGATAATAAAGAAACAAAAGGAGTCGTAAATGATGATAAAAGAGATCAAACAACCAATAACAAAAGTGAAGAGGATTGTGCATTTGTTTGGAGCCAAAGGCCGACAACGGATGCAAGTGCTTATGAAGAAAATACACGACAGCTACGGCTTTCTTCTCAATACTTGCATCAGTGTCAGAAAGCCTCCACTGTGGCAGTTCCGTCTATTTCATCCCCAGATGAAACACCCAATGCGGCAATGAAACTAGGCGACTGTGCGACTATTGTTGGATTACCTACTGTTTTTGGTATTGTACCAGTATTGTCTGTCAGTGGAGAACATGCATCTGTTCTCACTACAAAAGGATGTGATAACTGGATGCAACAATTGGACGAAAATTGTAACCCAAATTCTCGACGAGAATGGTCGAGTGGTAAAAGTCATGCGTCTGAATCACAGCACATTCCTATTCGGAGTCAATCGCATGTGGGCGCACTGCATAATCGTTGTCATTCAACAAAAAATTTAGGCCCTGTGCATGTTTCATTTTCTATTACAAAGCGATGCTGTTCTTCACTACTACAGAATATTTTGGAAAAACATAATAAACTTCTCGAATTTACTTCCGCAGTTGGGCGCCGAGATTTTACTCAGGCAACGGAGGCAGTTCTCTCCGTTATACATACGTATACTGAAGCTTGTGGAATGGATACGGACTCACTTTTTTTGCCAAGTCAGTCATTAGTAGAAAGCAGTGACCGTGACGATCTTTACCAAGGAAGTATAGATTGGCTATCCACGCTTGCGCGTACTTTGCATCTTGCATGTGTAAAAAGCTGCAGAACAGAGTCCCCTCTACTTGTTCCGCATCATGTTAGTGACACACAGCGAAAGAGTTCTACGAATCAACACCTTGGAATACTTTATGCACTCCTCAGTTTTATCCAGCTTAACGATAAACAATACCAGGAAAGTCTTCGAGACGCTATTAGGGCGTTGACTCTCGATACAACTTGTCTTGAGGCGTATACACGGGTGATTATGAGTTGCACTGCGCATGGCTATATACAGGAAGCTTTTACAACTGCCTCTGTGGCTTTACGATGTTGCTCTGCTGTTAGTCCACAGTTTGTGCGACTATCTCGTTCTGTTCATGTGTACTCTTATTACGGCAGACTACGATCACTTAACACTCGTATAGGTGATAATGTTGACATTCTTCCTTGCACTCGACACTTCCAAAGACTTAGTGAGGTGGAGTCTATTTTTGATAAAACTCACGTTGGTAGTACTTCTTGTTCGAGCACTGTGCGAACAATTTATCCGTATTTCTATCGTCTGCGTCAAGTAAGTCAATCGAGCGCTCCGGTACATTTGTCCACATTGCATTGTACCTTACCAGGATCATCTCAGACGATGGATTACTTTTTACGCAGTGTTAGAGCACATGCTATGAGTGCCATGGGCGGTGGAGAAGTTGTTTTTGATGAGGATATTTCTCTTTTAATTGTTTTACCATTCAAAAATTTTAATCACGAGATGATAATAAAACATGAAAACGATAAGGAAGCCTACTTCAAAGAATTTAAATATCATTCTTGCTGTCACTACTGTGCTTTTCCTGTCATGTATAAAAATGAAATATTGGCAGAGGTGGACTTCGAGAAATCAAAAATAATGGCAGAACGCATTTTAAGTAAATTTATTCCAAATGAACCTGTCTCTTGCGCAGGCGGGTGCGGTGCAAATTACTGTAGCGAAATTTGTCGTAGTCGCGCGATGGTGGAATATCACTCTATGGAGTGTGACTTACCTTGGCGCTGCGGAGAGGAAGATTCTCCCGATATCTTAAATTTATCTGCAGAGGCCGCTCTGTCTTCTGTTTTGCACTCAGCGGCTTCAAATGTTCATGAAGACGAAGTGATCACATCCGATATTGTTTCATTAAGAAGGCCAAGTATTCGACAGCTTGTGGATTCGCATCGTGCCAGAAAGAAACGCTTTGGGACGGTTGAACTCGGCTCTTCTTCGCATGCAAATGCTATTTATGAAATACGCTCAGTAATAAAGTCATTTTACTCTTCTATAACTGAAAATTCACAGTCTTGTTATTCACGCGCTGTGGCAACAGCATTGCTTGTCGCCGGAAGAAGTTTTTCGACTCTGTTATCACTATTTCTTCCATTTCCCTCAGCTGAATCCATTAAGAGCGTACTGAGTCGTTATGTGTCACAAGGATTTGAGCCAATAGATGCTCATGATGCACATGGTCTTTTTTTGGCTGAGGAAATCTTTCAGCAAATTGGGATTCCATTTTTTGCAGACACAAGTTATTCCAAACCATTGACAGTGTGGGAAGTTCTTCGTGAGAAGCCCTATCAAAGAAAAAATGATAATGGAAGTTTTTTCACTGATGATGTCGCACATGGAATTTCTGTTGATATTAATTATGGTTTTGAAAGCCTATCCCGATTACTCGATCAAGTGCATACAATTATTCAGAGTTACTTAAAGGATGAACCTGTGGCTTTCAGCAGTTCTGAGGTCTCTAGTGTCAATTCTTCTTCTTTTAATATGTCTACGGCCGCAAGCGTAGATCCATCGTCAAAAAACTTTTATGATTCATCCTCATACAATGGTAATTCGGCCTCACCGTTATGCACCGTCAAGGTTTGGATGGCAGATGAAGAGGGTGCTTTCCTTGAGCCTCATGGAAACTCCAATCATAAACGGATTCATACATGGACTTTTGAACGATTGCTAATGTTTTTAGGGATGACCCGATTTACGGACCAATTCTGGGACTTTTGTCTCTCAAGTTATGCAGTTATGAAAAACACAAATCTTTTTTCAGAAAGTAAAAGTGAAACATTTTCGGGTGAAGAAAATAATGAGTTTAACAATTTTTACCGTCGGCATGCCGTGGATATTGCGATAATGGCTCCAGTCACGTGTACGGTCTCAGATCTTACAGTGTTTGCTGGTAATGCGGCCTACTCGCGTTTTTTCGCAGATTTTCTCACGGAACCGAAAAGAAATCCATTGGATGTTTGCAGAAATAACTCCCAATCTATGGCGATGCTTTCTATTAATTCTCATGAACCAGAGGATTTGCGACAAAGTGTTCAATTTGGGTGTGGTGAACGAAAGAGTTCGTCCTCTATGACCCAGTATGGATCTTTTCGGCAAACGACAAATGTGAACACTACAAATCTTGATGGATCAATATTAGTGGAAAAACCAGGCTCGCGTCGAGTATTGATGAGAGCACGGCACAATATTGCTCTTGGAGAAGAACTAAGATTTGGGAATGATGATAATTAGGTTTAAAATAATTTTTATTTTTAGGGGGTTTCTTTGATTATTTGTTTTTCTTCTTTTTTTTTTTTTTTGTTGTGAAAAGAATGTCTCGAAAGATGTGTCTGGGTAATTACAGGGTCTTCTTTTTGTGATGATTCTGTCCAACGTCAGTGTTTTTCCCTTCTTCTTTTTTTTTTAATCTTAATGACTAGTACTTTAATATTTGGTTCGGCACGCACAGGAGCGTTCTTCTCTTTTCAAGTAAGGTCTTCTTCTGTGCAATTCCCAAACGTGAAGGGTTAAGAGTGAGAAAACGTGTCCTCGGAATACGTCAGCGAAGAGATGAGCAATTCGTGCTCACCACAATTTGAAAAGAAAATGGTGGCGCCAAGGAGTATTACGCCAGAGCGTTTTTTCTCCGATAATCGTTTGGTGATTGTGGAGCGTAATTGGGTGGAATTTTTATGAGGCAAATTCAGCTGTACGTGGACGGGACCGCACATCTCCGGATTTCCGAGCGAACTCACGTTCAAGTCCGTGTCGCACGCTGCGAGAAAAAAAAAAAATATTGTTATTAACGTCAGTGCAAAGGGAACAGGCGACTGAGGAGTTTCAGAATACATTTAAAGAGACTTGCGCGTTATTGGGGCACCAGTGAGGTAGTGCGTCTCTAGAAGTGACGACCAATAAAGAACCTGCAAAATAGTGCGCTTTTGACATTGTAATTGAGATAAATTTTGCCAGTTTCTCCACTCGCATACAATACAGGCAGAATATTAGTCTGTGAATTCGTCGGATAACCCGGGAGGAAGGTCTTGTCGTGTGGAGCTGACGTTATATTAAAGGGAGTGGAGGAAGAAGTGGAATTTGTAAAGGCCACGCAGCAGGGTTATAGGGATGTAGGAAGACCATAAAGAAACCAATTTGTACGTTTATCCAGTATTCATATCACGCCTGAAAGAGGAATTCCTTCATGATTTTTAGGGTGTTGTTATATTGATGATATCCTTTTTTCATAACCTTCGTCTTGAGGGTGATCTGAAACATTATCTCTCTCTTTCCTTTTGAGTGTTTTTTACTGTGATGATTTCAGGTGCCCATTCGGATCAGTATGCATAGTCTGATGCGAAAATGCTGCTTGTATATATATATATATATATATTTTCAGAAGTGTGACTTCTTTAATTATTTCCCTTTTAGGGGGGAGTACCTAGAAAAAGGACAAATTTGCTTTCTCTTTTCTCTAGATCTTATAAACTTAACCAGAAATAACAAACTAAAGACAAAATAATACTGTTAATATTCTTTGTTAATTAGAAAAAAAGAAATGAAAGCGTTTGTTTTTATTCTATTTTCAGGGTAATTTCATTATTATTATTATTTTTTTTTTTTTGGGGGGGGGGGGGGAGAGAGGAATATTCTCTTTTTTTTTTTTTCATTGTGCTTTTAACCTGCACGTGCTCTATCACGTATCCTCCAGCTTGATTCTTCCTCGAGCGAGGGCATCAATTGTACTACTAGGCCGTATATTCTCTTTTTATTACAGGAGCTTCTGAAGAGAATGTCAACGGAGATAAAGCTAGTTAGCCTTTCCCCGGGGATCCCATCTTATTATCCTATTCAACTTTAATCCCCTCTTCTCCGTTTTGAATTTATAACAAAGGGGAAGTACACAGTTTTCCCATTAAAGGCGTTCTTTCCATTAGAGTTTTTTTTCATTTTTGCCTTACCACCCGCTCCCTTAATCTCTTCCTCGCGCGGCCTTATTGAGGGCAGGAAGGTCCCTTAAACCTGCTACTTCGTAAGCTCCTCTTGATATATTCCTCACATTGTTTTTCGATAGTTATGTTGCTGCTAGCGCTTGTCATAGATATTGTTTTTGGTGCGGGTGCACCTTGAACTAATTAAGAGGCATATTGGATTTCCATTTTTGTAGCTTTAGCCATCTTTTAGGATATGGGTAAAGGTGGGTCAGGTCAAGTTCATAAATGGATACTCTATATCAAAATTACACAATGTTGTTTAATGATCAGATTTTTTTTTTTTTAGTGCATCCAATTGCCTTGCATCCCTAAATTTTACACCCCTGTACGGTAAATTGGCCAAAATCAGTGGCGCTATGACAGCAATAACAGTACACGAATACTGTGAGCCCCTGCAAGTGAAGAATGAAGAGCAAAGATGTCTGATGCACTCGCATAAGAGCCTATACGTATTTCGTGTATTCGGAAATTTGTTTTGATAAATCCCTTTAAAATTCGTCTTGTGGTGAGGCACACAAGTCCAAATATCGAAACATCTCGAACAAAAGTTACATCCACAAAAAGAGAATTAGTAACAGCCAAAAGGAATATTATTCTTAAACAAGATGATTTTTTTTCTAAAAGCCCTATAATGGAGCATATTGAACGATTGCTCGAAAAGGTTGTAGTTGGACAAATAAAACCACGCAGTGGCGCACTCAGTTTCTTTTTTGTTGATGTTGTTCGACATTTAGTTTTCCACTATGACATCGTATCGTCGGTATGACGAGAGCGGATGTGGCCATCTCCATTGCCGCGGATCTAACACGTAAGACCGCTATTGGTTGAGGGGGGAAAGTGCTCTGGCCTCAAGGATGTTCTTCGTATTGTCGGTGTGGATCTGCTTCTTTTGCATGCACTTGGACGCGTTCGACGAAGCACTTGCCTGGAGGAATGTGAATTCGCAGATGCTTTTGGGATTTGATGTCGAGAGTCTGCAAGAAAAAAGAATTTGCGGATCTAATACCTAGAACCAGTGGATGAAGCAGACTATTGTAAAACTTCTGGAATGAATTGCTTTAAAGTCAGAGAACATTACAAGTCCAATGCGGCATTGGGTGTGAAAACTGAAAATGAAAGAGAACCCGGTACACGGAACTCAAACAGGCAAAGACGAGATGCTAAAAAAAGAATTCATGTCTGGGACTTCCAAGACTGGTGGCTCATACGCAAAATAATAATAATAATAATAATGAGTTTTTTTAAAGATAGGGATACCACAAGAATAATTCACATGAGATGGAGTTACACTGCCAAAAAAGCTAGAGATTCCTCCCCCCGCCCCCACACAAACTATTTTCCACGAACGGGATTTTTTTTTTGCTGTTTTTTTTTTTTTTTTTGCGGTGGTATAATTTAAGCACAACCCATTCGGAAGCCTAAGCGTCTCTCTAACCTATAACATGGATCTAAAAACAATTTATGGAGTGGTGTCATTCTCACAAAAACAACAACAACTTGTGGACACCTTAGAATTTAGGCACCGATAAAACATTGTAAGATCTCGGTTGCAAACATAGTCACAAATGGTACCTAAATGCCCCAAACAGATTAGCCGAGCCCACCTTTTCCTAGATCCTTAAAGAATGCAAACAAGGGGGCGGGTGGGAAATACAATAAGTTAATACTCAAAGCGTAGCAAAAAAAAAAAAAAAACATCCAGATACTCAATAAACGGGAAATTCTCTCTAACTAAAAACAGAAACTGGAAATGTGTATAAATTACTTACGAAGTAGCAATTTTGAGGCGTGTTTCCGCTCTAAAGCTTCCCCCCCCCCCTATCCTGTGCGCGGGGGAAGGGAATTGGAGAGTGGGAAGGAGAGGAGCAGGAAATCTATTTCCGAAGAGATCCATACCGACCCGCGCACTCGATCCACTACAGCTCTAAAAAAAAAAAAAAAAGATAATTGGAACTCTAACATATATTTTTATGTAATGTGAGTAGATTCTTCTCAGTTATCATTCTGTTCACAAACTCCTAATAATCAAAACGTTAAATAATTGCATACTAGGCATTTTTTCCCTGGCAGAATTACCACAATAACCGTCCATGCCCTTTTTGAAACGTCGTAAGAGATACTTGGGGCATCTATTCGTCATGTTATTTACTCTCTATTTCAATCCGCATGATCTGTCGCTATTACAAACATGTAACAAGAAGATAATAGACACCTCAACCTAAAGGGAAACTCTTAAAAAAACAAAAAAAAAAAACGATGCCTTCACTCTAATAGAAGTTTGATGCACTCTTTTTAACGGTCATGTATTTTTACGCCAAACCAATTATTACATCACAACAAGGGATGGGTAAAGATAACAGATTAGTTAATAGAAAGTTAGTAAATAGCGACACTAACTTTTTTTTTTCGACTAAAAATCCCAATTATAATAGGCGAAATCGTTACTCTCCCATTGTTAGAGAAAAAAGCGCTCTAGTAGGGATAGATGCGCCCTTATTCATTCAAATGTTTAAGGCACAAAAGAACATCCCCTGGGGTCGGTGGGTAGCAAATTTGCCAAGGGCTTGACCCCAGTTGCGCCTTCGCCACACGGACAGACGCGCGACGAACAGTTCTAGAGCAGGTGCACCACCATAACCCAAGAGCGTTCTCAAGAGGGTGAGCACCTTCAGACACTCACAAAGTGCCCACCAGGCGCAAGGGCTTCTTTTCCTTTCGAGAAGCTTGAGGAAGCCGCGTTCGTGCGGACTGGTCTTGCCGCTCCGTCGTTGCGCTGGAAATTGTGAGTTTCCTTTGGATGGGAGATACTTTGGGTGAAGGACTTGAAGGCTGTGTCTGGATTGCGCTTTTCCCTGAAGTTTCTTCTTTTGAAATCAGTGTATTTTTCGGAATTAAGTGAGTTAAGTCACTCCTTGCGCATTTCTTGAGTTGTGGGTTACTTTCACTTGAAACGCCCCTCGCAGAAGCTGGGAGAAGAGAAGTGCTTACCTTGAATAATCTAGGTGGAATTACGTGATCTTCCTTTTCTACTTACAAAATAACTTCATTCTCAAGGAAAAGGAAATTCTCTTGCGCATTCACACCTGTCTGCCTTCCTTTGATCTGCTAGAGTGCCAGATGTGCCTTGTGTATTTTTTCTTCAAAACTTCATTTCAGTTTGTTCACCATCACAGCCACTTACAGGGGTTTAAGAGCGCTGCTATATGGGGAGCAAGCGGTCAATTCGCGCCAAGGTTTTTGGGTACTTTAGATTGTTTTAATACTTGAATTATCACAAACTCATGTACTGTTTTGCGAAGATAGGATGTCATTTTTGTGCTTGTGTCTAAGGCAGCAAATGGTATAATATGAAGAATTCGATTATCAATGACAGTGCTGTTTTACGGATGACCTAAAGAGGTGAAACTATTATTTTTTAAAAACAAGAAACTGAGTGGTTCCAACATATGATTGAGGACGGGTCTATCCTTACAAATTAGTTTTCAGCGTCAACATTGGTGAGAACTCAATATATACTTTAAATGCTCAAGGCTAAGGAGAGAGCTATATTACTCATTTCTTCTCTTGTATTTTAGCTGTGTCGTGTATTGACTGTTTATGCAGCGGTGTGGGTTTGTGCTGCACCTTTAAGAAAACCTGGTACAAAAGTGTAGGATCTTGTTGTACTTTTGAGCTTGGAAACATTTTTTTTTTTTTTTAAGCTAGCCAGCGGACGAAGTGAGAACACACACATGAGAAACAGACAAACTATAAGTTATCACCGCCCAATCCGATACTATGAGCTAGGTATAGAAATATTATTTAAGGTGCGGTGTCAGAATCTCTTATCCGGCAACGTTAGGTGGGGCACCTGGGCTCGCCGCTTTGGTTAACCCTATAGTTGAGACTCACGACGGCAAGGACAGGTGCGTCGGGTTGTGCACGAGTGGAGATGGAATTGATGTCAATGAAAGGGATTACTACCAGAATTTCTGCAGACTACTCTTGGAGTCACTTTAACTCTGCAGCACTAGCTTCTCATGCTTGTGGGGGACTGTTTCTTATGGAGTACATTATCTATCGTCTTTCAGACTCTATACCATGCTTTTTTTTTTTGCAATGCGGAAGACGTGACACGGTATCCGGGGTGCGTTTGTGTTCATGTTAGCGTATGATTTCCGTAACTTGTATTGGCAGCCTTTATAGTATCGGTGGCCTAATTTTTCTTATTCTCTATTACAATTTACATCGGCAACTCCTTTAGTTTTCAAAGGAAAATGGAAAATTGTAACTGTTGATGATAGGTTTCAGATTTTTGGCTTACTGTCTTTTGTGATCTAACTGTTTTTGTTTTTTTTTCTTTCATATGAAGCTTTTTGATGGTTATATCAAAGATTGCCTTATTGTGTTTGTATACAATAATAATAATTAAAATATCTTTTCTTTGTGTGATTATGTTTTTTTTTTTCTTTGCACCCTTGAAAAAGACTCTGTTTTTCTGTTTGCTGAAGAATAAGTTTACGACCTGCATCCCTCAAGCAGATGTGCTTGCTGTATTACAGGAAAAAGCCCATACTAGTCGTTCTTGGAAAAAAAAGTTAGAATTGGATAATAAGCATCCTGTTAGTGGACCTGTTGTCTGCGTTTGACGTCCCTATATTTAAGTAAAACAGGAGAAATGGATCTTATTTACTGGTGACATATTAATTTCTATAAAGGCAATGTACTCCCGTCATGTATGGATTGTGAAACTGTTATACATGTATTTGTTTGTTGTTATCACACGCAGGGTATATTGCCCAAAGTATGGGGCCTATAAATTTTGTAATGAAATAAAGATTTTTTTTCTCTGTACTGACTTAAAACATTAATACTCTGTTGCTGCGTTTATCCTGCTTAACTAGCACAAGCTATTTTTATGAGCTATTGAGTACCCTAAGCTGTCTTAGGGCAGTGCTAAGGATTACATCAGGGAAGAAGCATTTTTTGCCAGCAGTGTGCTGGAGAATGAGAGGAGGTGATACGCTGATTGTATATTTTTTTTAAGAGAAGTTTGGCGACGTTACTGTACGTTTTTACGTAGAAGGGCGTCTTAGCGAGATGAGTGCTGTCGTCGGCAGGAGTCTTGAAAGCAGTTTTTGACTCTTATTGGCGTGACAGTAGAGCTTTCTGGAAGGAGTGCAGTGTGCTTCTTTTGTAGATGTATGCAACTAAATGCGGTTCGCGTGTTTGCCAAAATTATGATTGACTGCTTGGAAATTAGACTGTGTATTGAGAGAGTCTTGATCTTCATTCAACAGCAACAACACCAAGAAACAGGATAGTCACTATCAGAAATTTGCATGGGTACGTTTTATTTTATTTGTCAAACTGAAGGGTAAGCATTGAATAGAGAAGGAGCGATGCGCTTTCCTTTTCTACAATATTTACCTTGTATATATTTAAAGTGCTTTGGATCGCTGGTGCGCGTTAGGTTGTGCGTAATAATAGACTTGAATACTTTTAAAGGAAAAGAAAAGTTAAGAAATAACGCATATCTGAGGGAATTTGAGTTAATTTGCGGTAGTGCACTCTGTGGAACAAAAACATAAATCTTCAAGTAGTAAAACGATTAGATGATGGTATATATAGGTAAGAAGGAAATTGATATGATACTATGTTGGATTAGAGCGAATTCCATTGCTGGGTTGGTCGCCCTCTTGAGAAGTTTTGGGATAAGCCCATATATTAATTATCTGTCCTCCATCAATCTGCACTCCGGGTTGATGAAGGATAGGGGGTCTATAATGAGAAGCCTTTTTGTTAATGTCGAGAGTAAACCAAGACGACAATGTGGAAGAACACTGATGGCAAGTTAAGGGTCTCACGTACTCTGAGACTTTGCTATATGGACATATGTATAAGGGTCTTATGAAGTGTGGCAGATATGTTTTTTTCTAGGTTATCTCTGTGTAAATGGTTTTCCTCCCTTCTTTTTTCGAGTAGTACTGAGGCGTAAAGGACTCATGTTTGAAGTTTGAGCGCGCAATGCTTTACAAAGGGCTTCATTCACTCTTCACGTGGTGTTCTTTTATGAGGTGAAATTTTACCCCTGTATTTTTCTCACACGGCATGACCTGGTATCCTGATTATTTTTACTGACGCACTTGTGGCACTTCGAATAGTATAGCTCACAAGAATGGTCTAATGGTTATGACGGATATTTGCTAATACAACGCTTTTTTTTTGACGTAGTCAGTCAAAGCTTTGAATATAAAAAGGTGACCTGCGGTACCTAACCAATGCATATAGTTTAATTATTCTTACTTGGCTCATCTTTTAATACATTTTTTTTTTTTTTTGAAAGGGGTGGCGATTGGTGCTATTTTATGAGCTTTTCTTTTAAAGCACCTATGCCTATATTTCATGAAGAGTTTCAGGTAGCAACTGTACTTTTTCTTATTATTTTATTTGCTCTGTGGGGAAAAAAAAAAACATGTTGTGTTGATGCAGAGGGAAAAAAATTGTTTACTGTGATTAACTTTGCATACCATCAAGCTTCTTTGTGTCTGCATGTATGTGAGTAAAGGAATTGGTAAATGTGATGACTTATGTGGCTTTAAAATAAGTGGAAACTGAATAGCTCTTTTAGAAGCGGCTATGTATACACTTTGGCTTACCTTTAAGCAAACGGTTAAAACGTAGCGCGTTCACCATGATTTCTGTTGCTGTTTCTGCGTAATTTTAATTATAGTACATCTGGTGATATGTGAGATATATAGGCCATTATAACAGCCTCTTTGTCTCCATCAGCGATGAAGCCGGTAAAGACAAGCAAGTGATCGTGCGATACCACCTTGTTTAAGTTCAAGTTAGCGATATTGTTACCTATGGTCACGATGGTCATCACACCAAACCCCAGGTGCTTTCACTGAATTCAATAGCTTTTCGGGGAGCATGATTAATAAGAATCAGACTGTTTTACTTTGCGTTTTATGCGCTTTGCGTGGTGGGGGGCAAAGGGAAGGATACCGCGCAACAGGAGTGGAACGCCCCTCCATTGTCTTTGCTGTCTGTTCGTGAGACCGACACACCCCTGTGCGCATACGCACAGCATCAACTAAGGCATTTGCTCCAGGTTCAATATACAATTGATGCAGGAGCGGGGTGCCGTTTAGGTTACGTTGTCGTCTATGGCGACTGAATGCAACAATGGACAGCGGCACTCCAAAGTTTTACGAGTTCTGTTCTTTGACACCTCCATCCCTGTAATTACTCCAAGGAAAGGTGTGCAGCAGAGAAAGTACTGACGGTTGCGTGGACGACGATGGTACGTGAGGAGGACTACAGCGAGGCTTATTTCAATCAACAGCTTTGCAGAGCAAAGCCTATCTCGGGTATTGTGAGTCCGAGGAATATTGAGGCCCTGTCAATTGACGCACTTTTCACTGCTCACGCGACGATTCCACCCGAATTTATACGACATCAATTCTTGCAGCGTCAAAAGTGTGTTTGTGTGCAAAGGACGACCGAAGTCATACCTGGTGATCCCACGACAATGCACACGCCTCGGGAGAACTCCACAAAGGCGAATCAGTATTCTGCTACGCAAAACGTGCAAACGCTGGCATTGCGACGAGGCGACGAAGAGAATTTCGTTCAACAGAGCATTGTGTGGTGTTCCATTACGTGCGGATGGTCGTCTGGTATGGTGTTTCTTCTCCCCGAGGTCACGTACAAGTGTTGTAAATTCCGGTGACATGCCGAATGCCTCTAATACGATGGACTATTAGGTTAAATGGCAAAAGGAAGAAGAGACACCATTGGAGTAATTGCAGCGATTTGCACGGAAGAGCAGCGTAACGTATCGTGCAATAGCTGTTTTGGCTGTTCGGACCGCCCCAGTCATGCTGTCAAATAAAAGCGTATTAAATCCTGTGGGGGAGTCAGGGAAGAGTAGCAGTGCTGCAAGTAAATCTGGTTGGATGTCACCAATAGCGTGAAGCAAAAGGATGGAACGCTTTATTGACTTGCGAGGAGAATACTCTTAAAGGCGTCGCATCCTCGCACGCACTGTGTTGACGTTGTTGAAGAAATGCGTGAACTGCACAGTGCGGCAAAAAGTTGGCATCCCTTTAATGCGAACATAATGGTGGGAAAGAAACCAGAAGCGTAGCGTTACTTTTACCATTGCCTCACTGCGACTCCAAGGAACTGTAATTCGATGCTGCATGAACTGGTGGTGTAATTGGGCCTTCCACAAAGGGAGTTGCAAGCCGCTGCGAAGTACATCTTTGCTGTATTGCATTCCATTCGCTTTTCTCTGGATAAGCATCACGGAGACAATGTGCAGGAAATGCATGGCGGTAGCATCCACGAGACCAATATTCTCTTATACTGTCGCGAGATTTTCGGCTGACATACCCGAAAGCGACTGAATCACACTGTGGCACAGTAACTGAGCGGAATCATGACAATGCGAGTGGCAGTGGCAGTGACAGTAGTAACAGAGCCAACAGTATCCCTAGTGTCAATGCGAGCAGTAGTGTGAATATACAAATATATATATATATATATATCTATTCTAATGTTTTCCGATGCGTTATTTTCTGTAGCAATGCTCTCATTCTATTATTGGTGTGATGAACCCACTTTCCTTTTTCTATCGGGGGACTCCTACGAATTTGGAACATAACTACATATTACTCACGCGCTGCCTTTCGCACGCACTATTTTATACTCTCTCTTTGATTTTGACAGCGTCTTTACTCTATGTTCTTTATTTAGTAGCATTGTTATAGATACGCTTTCATTTCTACGTTTTTATTTTCTTTTTTCTAATACAAATATTTACTATATAACTTATTCCTTTATCGCAAGGAGTTAGGGGATCCTTAAAGGTAGGGAAAGGAAGATAACTACAAAACACCCAGGGGAGGTAGAGCTAAGAAGCGAAAGAACCAAACAGCAACAAGAAAATATATATACATATAGAAAAGAGTGGGAGCACTCTGGAAGTCTTTGACCGTATAACGAAAAAAAAAAGAAATTACTGTTTCAAATTGTAAGAAACCTGTAATTCCCATACTCCCGACACAGAGACGTACCCAGGTAGATCCGACAATAAAGTTTCAGTGAATCATCAGTTACCTCCCCGCCTCCCTCAGAGACATCATCAAAAAAACAACAGCAAGGACGACGGCAAAAACTAATATTAATAGAGAAAGTAAGTATATAGACAAATGAACATTGACCTCTCTCATAAGTCTATTTGTGAGCTGCGTTTTGACCATATAGGGGCCTCTGAAGATGAAAAGCTAGTCGCCAGTCGCGTCGAGTCCCTTGTGGCTGCCCATAATCGTATTCAGCGCATCGATGGCCTTGGCGGGCTCTTCCACTGCCTCGTTCACCTCGACCTCTCGCACAACAGCCTTGGTCGGTGGCCTGCTGTTTATGCCACGGCCCCTGTGCGCACTCCGCGTAATTTGATGGGTGCTGCGCCATGGATTGCCGCATTGCCAGCATCGTTGCACACGCTAAATCTTTCTCACAATGGACTTCGCTCGCTCAGCGATGAGCGCACTCCAACCCGTTGCATTCGCGGGGGTGGTGACGAAATAATAAAGGAAGCTACAGACCACAATGATCCAGCATTAAGCGAAGAGGATAATGATGAATACACTTTGCTTGCTTGTCTTCGTCGAGCCTGTACATTGACTGTGGGACTTTTTTTTAACCGCGAGTCGTTTCCGCAACTTTGTGAGTTAGACCTCTCAAATAACGACTTTTCTCTTTCCCTCGCTGCAAGTGACACAGTTGAGGAACACTGGAACAATAAAGTGGAGGGCCTCGCCACGCGCTTTTCTGCGCAATGGGCTGCCCGGACCACAAGTGCCGTGTCTATCCTATCCATGCAAGGCAACACGGCGCTGCTTGCGCTGAACGGTATTGTTTGCGGCTTGTCTGCTCTACACGAACTTCGCTCGGCGGCCTGTGGAATCACAGATCTCACTGCTGTTGCCGCAGCAGCGACATATTCTCCGCAGCTCTGTACACTTGACCTCAGTGGCTGCCCTGTTGTTGCATCTATCGTCACGGCGCCACGCGCATCATTGGCCACCTTTGCAGAAGTGTTATTGCTCCCGTATATAATTGGCGCAGGCGGTAAAGATGGTGAGGGCGTCACAGAAGAACAGCGCCATGCTATGGTTACGGTTGCGCGGGATGTGACGCAGCGCAAACTCGATGAGATAGAGAAGGCTCTCCCTGGTGGTGGACTAGGGCATGTGCTATATGCTGCGCTGCTACTGCAAATTATCCCACAATTGCGTGAAATCGACGCAGGTGTCAATGTTGTGGCCGCACGAGATGCGTTTCTCAGAGCCGCTTCTGAAGTTATGAGAAGGGGCGATGAAAATAGCAACACGGAGGAGCGCCGCCCGGTGCCAGTGGTACCGGGATCTCAAACCCCGAAAACTGCGCAGAGACGAAGTCCAACGGGAGTGGAGACAATGGATGGTTCGCCTTTAGATCATCCGCGACGAAGCAGTCCAGTCGCGAAGAAAAAAGTGCACACTCTGTGGCAACCAAAGCAGCAACGACAGCTTAGGGGACGCGGGCTACTCCCACCCACACTCGCGTCGTCTGACGGTGCTCAGACACCAAAACAAGAAGAAATAGAAGAGAAAGGGGAGATAGAAAAGCGAGATGTTGATGATGAAAGAGTAGACGGATTATCTGTGCCATCAGCACGTCTCGAGCGATCACGCAATGCACGGGCGGCAACATTAGCGGCGATGGCGGCAGAGTCTGCGCAACTTCGACCTGCTGTGCTTGTAACCCCGCCAACTGCCACCAAAAGCGGGTCCGATCAAGTGAAGGATCATATTAATAGCAATGGAGATGCTGTGCGAGGCAGCTCGTTCGGGGGTGCGGGTGTGATTGGACGGAGCCGAGGGCTATTGCAGCAAGCGAATGCAGTGGACAGTCTCGGCAACGAAAACACTGGAGTTCAAATTTCCTCCGTTGATGGTACGAATTTATCTCACACAAGCAGCAGTCAGGTGGGTTTTAGTGACTTATTGCTTGGCACCAGTCGTGTGGATTCGTCTGGAGAAAGCTATGAAAAAAAGCATGGCAGCAAAAATGGTCGGTTGCATGGTCGAGTGGATAACAAAGGTGGCATGAGTGCAAAGAGCGTGAGTGGCAAACAGAACGATACCACACATGCACTGCAACATACTGATCCGACCATAAGTGCGCAATTGAGTGCAATCCGTATTGATACAGATAATGAAAATGAAATTACAAGTGACGGTGGAACGGGTGGCAGTTTTCAACGCGCTCTTGCAGCCCTCACTCCGCTTCTTGTCCAGCGCCTGCGTGCCGAGGGCCTTTCCTTGAATAGCGCCTCTCACACTGGGCCGCCAAACGGCATACACATTGCAAACCCCGCGACTGCCACTTCCACCTCCTCCTCCTCCACTCCGCCTTTGATGGATCCATCCGTCCTGCGCGAGGCGCTGGAGGGGCGCGCACGGACACTAGAAGCGGCGTTGCTTGCGTCACAGGAACGACAGCGTAACGCGCAGTCTGTTGTCACCGCGCTTACCGATCAATTGCGTGCGGACCGACAGCTTATCACGGATCAACGTCGTGAAGCTGCGCGATTGCGTGCGGAGCGTGATGGTCTCTCCGCGGCAAACCGCACCGCACGTCGGCGACTGCAAAAGCGACAGAAGGAAATCGCGTACGGGGCACAAGCTCTGCAGCGGCGCGAGGCTCAACAGCAACGCGAGACCGCACTGCGGCGAATTGAATGTGAGGCGTCACAGTTACGTGCCGCCGAAAGGCGCTGTTATGAGCAGCTGGCGAGGGAAAAAAATATTTCGATAAGCGGCATAGCTACAGAACGAAAGACACGCGCGGAAGTTCTACGTGAGGTTGCCGTACGTGAGCGTATGGCGTCGGTTGCACAACGTGAAGATCCGCTTGCGTATGCCCCACGCCGCTTTCGTGCCAGTGGCACTGCTGTGGAAATTGCAGAGGATGTAAGTGGGGGAAGTGTGACAGGCGCGGACTCCGCGGGAACCATTGCGACAACAGTGGCGATCAGTGCGGCGACAACGCATGATCGAATACCATGGAGGCGACAGGCACTATATGAGACAGGGCACAGCCCATACGCGGAGGAATCGGAAGATATGGACAACACGGAAGTTTTAAATGTCTCCGGTGTGGTGGATAGCGCAGAGATGATAGCTGAATCCCACGAGGACTTTTCGGCGGGTCTTACAGATAAAAGACAAGCGCGAACGCTTCAGGAACTCTTTGAAGAGGCCGCCATGATTCGCCAGCGACAGCATGCCTTGCAGCAGCGCATGCGAACGTCAAGGAGTGGTCCTTTGGGTGCTGTAGCCACTGCAAGTGCGGTAACTTATGCAGTCCCCACGCACACGGGAGCTGTATCAATAGAAGTGGAAGTGGGAGAAGAAGAAAAAGAAGAAGAAGAAGAAGAAGAAGACAGCAGCGAGGGCGCCACCGCAACAGCGGCAATAGGTCCCGCGCCTGCCGCACAGGTGCCGCAAGTAGAGCACAGTGGGCATGTGTATAAAGACGAGAGCATGGAGGTCGTGGGTTTTGAGATCATCGAGGATAAAGCGAACAGGCCCGTTACAGAAAAAGATTCCCGAATGCATGTGACAGGCGAGGAGGAGAAAAAGAGCAATTCGGTGGATGTGCCTGTGCCATCCAGTGATGCACAGTGTATATACGAAGAGATTCTTCGACAGCAGCGACTGCAGGTGCTGCAGAGGGGCGAAGAGTGTGTTGCGGAGATTTCGCGCATCTCAGAGGACACGGAAGACCAATACGAAGATGAACGGGAGGAAACGTATGACGTTGAAGCCAATGAAAAGGTAAACGAAGAAGAAGAAGAAGAAGAAGAAGAAGAAGAAGAAGCGGCGAATGTTTCAACGCGGCGGACATTGTTTGCTTGATACATTGATTTAAAAAGAAAAGAAAAAAAAAAAAAAGAAGTCAAAGAGAGAGGAAGGGGTCCATGACTGGCAAGGAACCGAAACCAAAATGAGAAGGAGAAAATAAAAGTGAAAACAAAACAAAACAAAAAAAACACTAAAAAGGAGAGATCTGTAAAGAGGGGATGGGAAAAAAAAAAAAAGAAAAAGAAAAAAAAAAAAAACAGCAAGCACTTACAGGAAATTAAGCTATTTAAAAACATTTAGTGAAAAGTGAATATATATATATATATTTATTTATTTATATATATATATATAAGTATAGAATGTTCCTATGTTTTCTGTGGCACATATACATCTGTGCCTTTTCTTTTCTTTTTTATTTTTTAGTGAGACATGAACGGTACCTGTTTAACTCCTTTTTTTCTTTTTTCTTTTCTTGCTTTCCATATTTATCACTTTGTGTGTATCTCCTTTCCTCTGTTTATTTACTTCTTTTGTTTACTTTTCTTTCGTTTTTATCGCCGCGTTTCTTACGGTTGAAACGCTTACTGCAGTGAAATTTTTTTTCCTTTTTTTCACTTTTCTTTTCTTTGTGTCTCCATTCAATCATGTGACAGACTGCTCGGGGCAGGCGTGCATGCGAAAACCGAAAACAAAACAAACGATAAATCAATTTAAATTACTACTTCAAATGTTATATATATATATATATATGTATATATTAAAAAAAAAAAAAAGCCGACTGGATCATCATCTAAATTTTCCTCTCTTTCTTTTTCTCTCTCTTTGTTTCTTTCCTTTAGATTTACAATTAAATGTATGTGCCTAATACACTTCAACGTGCGTGGTGTGTGTCCCAGAGGCATGTCGTAATTTCCAAAAGTATATATTTCGTTTAAGCCTCTATTCCTCTCTATTGCATTCTCATCTGGTGATAATTGGGCAGACAATGCTCTTGGCACTCATGCTTTGCAAGAACCTCTCTCTCTCTCTCTATATATATATATATATATATATATGTATTTGTATATATATATGTATACAGGGCTGCCGGGTTATGCACAGCATGAGATGTTTGATATTGCACCAGATGAGTGTATGTTGGTCTGAGCATATCGAAGAGATTAGATATGCTGTGAGTGCAGTGAATGTGAATTGCGCTCAATTGGATTTTACTCCTCACTTTAGAACTCATGCAGGAGAAGAAGAAGAAGAAGAAGAAGAAGAAGAAAAAAAAAAGGAATAGTTTCACACATTACGAAGGACATCGAGGTATATTGGAAGGAGACTTTAAGTTTCTTATTTGCAATTTGTTTTTTTTGTTTTTTTAATGTCATCTACTGGGAAAGTCATGATTGCACATGTGCTCTAAAAAAAATTGCAGGGGAATTACAAGTGTCTTAATAATAAGGTTTGCCGTCACGTTCCTATAGTCTGCTTGCGAAATTAAAAAAAAAAAAAAAGAATACATATATAATGAAAAGAGCAGAGATACTTTTCCATTCTTTTATTATTATTATTATTGCCGTGATCACGTGACAATTCTCACGAAAAGTCAAAAAAAAAAAAAAAAGAGAAGAAACAGTTTCTATCGTTTCATAACAAAAAAAAAAAAAAAAACTGTATTACAATTTGACTTTTTTTTGGCTGTTGAAGGAATTGCTTTATATATATATATATATATATATATATATATTTGTACATTCGCAATGGGAACGAGTGCGCTACGTGCAGAATGTATTGTTTTGTTGCACAGTTGGTCACTTTGCTGTTGATCTATTCGCCAGCGGTACAGTGACGGAAAAGATTTGTTATTTGGGTGAACGGTGGAGAATGGAAAGTTTTTTTTTTTTTTTATTACCTCTATAGCTGTGAGAGGAATAAGACATTTCGGCAGCGGCTTCACATTTATTATTATTATTTTGTTATTATTTGTAGAGTAAAGAGAAGGGTATTATTTCATTGCATTTCTTCAGAAGTTATTATTATTATTATGAACTGAATTTACTTTGCATAATTTTATTCGTTATGTGTCATGGAATGCTTAAGGAATTGTGTACGCACCATGCGGGACTATCTTTTCTTGTTCTTTTATTTCTCATTTTATTTTGATTAATACATGGAGTTAGCTGCACCAGAGGGATTTGGGTAGTTAAAAACTCCCGTATTATTATTATTATTATTATTATTCTTTTTTTTTTTAATTATTTTTTTTTTTTTTGTTATTGTTGTTGTCATAGATTTACAAGAGTTGCCACATTGGCTCTTTTCTAATAAAACGCGTCTCTTTGTGTGTGTCATTGCTGAAGTAATACACCAGTCTTGCCAAAGGAGAAAAAGAAAAAAAAAAAAAAGGAAAAGATGTGCTAAAGAAAAGCTTTAAATTAAGGCAGACTGTGTTTGGATTTCTTTTGTTATCTATAACAAGGTATTTCATCTTACTATTTTGCAAGTGATTTTTGTTTCTTTGTTTGTTTGTTTGTTTTTTAGAGTGTGTGTGTGTGTGTGTGTGTTTGTGTGGGGTACAGGAGAGTGGAATACAACGAATTGCACAGGGATCAAAAAAAAAAAAAACAAAAAAAAAAAACGAGTCTATACATTAACAAAAAAACAAAAAAAAAAACAAAAAAAACGACAAGTAAGGAAGGTGGAGTAAGATTTGGTTAAGTGAGGAAAAGTTTTACGTATTGTTAGATCAAATGGACGCCAAAGATATAAATGCACTGCGGCCTGTCCGATTTGCGTGTACGTATCAATCTTCTGCGGGAGAGCTCACCGCGGACACGCAGTCTTGTAGTTTTAAAAGTTCTTCCGTGCAGATGGAGATCCGATGGGCAGCTGTGGTGTCTATTAAACTCAAGACAAAATATATAAAAGAAGAGCCGAGGTCTGTTATATTGATAAAGACCACGCGGCACAATAGCTTATCGGATCGATTTCGTGGCGCCAGTAAACATTACTTTTACAACTTTGAGGACATTGTTGAGGTGAGCCGAGTGCTGCTGGCGTTAAAAGATGCGAATACGGAATCGAACACGAGTGAAAATACGCGTTCGTCTCGTCGTGATGACAACGCACATAAGAAGAATGATACTCAAACGGACAGAGGCGTCGCGAAACTAGATGTGGACTCCAAGACAAGTAAGTACACTACGGTAATAGCTCGTCAAAACGCAGTGGAACCGAACAATAACCGCGGCAGTCCCAGTCGGGGCGCGATTGGGCCAAAAGGCGACTTGGAAAGAGTTAGTTCTTTGGGATCGAATGCGCAGCGCGATCGTGAAAAGTTTCCCGAGGATATTATCAATGAAGAAGAGAACCCGCAGGCGAACGCATTGGCTTTGACCATTCACACGCACAAGGATCCCGTGCGGAGCCGAAGAAAAGTGATTGATCTCCCGCCGAGCCCGCCGAGATATGCGGATGGAGTTGTCACGTCACCGCGCCGCACTGCACCGGTGCAAGTGCCCTTTGGAATACGCAAAGATCGGCGAGTACACACGCAACGTGCAGGGAACTCACGGCAGCGAAGTAATGCGTGTAAGTCCTCCAAAGGGAAGTGGCGCGCATTGTCAGTGGCAGGGTTAGATGAAACCGGCGAAGGCGTACAATCCCGGCGATGTGTGGTAGTGGCCCTTGCTGTGTTTGCGCTTGTTGCGGCTGTGCTATTCGCTGCTTTTGCACCACGCATGCATGAACGATCTTCGCATGAAATGGTTCCATGTGTGTTTGATGGACTCGAGCAGCTGCGCCGTTGGCGAATCGCCCGACAGAACGATATGCTTAACACAGGTGCCTCTCTACGCGAAGGAATGCAACAACACAAACGGCAAAGGCTGTCGTCGATGCGTCCCCCTACGTTATGTGTCTCATCACGCGAAATGAGTAATGCCGTCTCGGAATTACTTAAACAGTATGTGGCTGTCCAACGTGATCTCGTTGGGCTGCGCGTGCAGCGCATAAAACGTGAGAACGGAGATCTTGGTAATGTCCTTGCCGCACGACGCGCAGCTGTTGTTGCTGTTGCCATCGCCCCGGGCGGCAATGACGAGGAGGGAAAAGGAACTCGGTCAGCGGGTCGTCTTCATAGACAGCATTCAAAGCAACAAGCGTCTAAAGAGTCTCTGGTGCGAAAATCCTATTGGGCAGGACAAGTAGCGATGGATTTCCGTTGGTACATGAATGCCGTGTGGAGTGTATTCGATTTCTTATGGAGGATGCTGAAAGGTGGGGCATATGAAATTTTTGGGTTGGGTGGCGGATTAAAGTCCTCCCCCGTGCAGCACGGCGCAACAAGCGCCTCTTCAGTTTTCTCATCGTCGTCGGCTTCAAACCTTACTGTACAATACACAGAGGTATTGTCTGAGGGGCATATCGTGAGCGAACGGGTCACTGCAGATGACGCAATGGAGCGCCGTTCGTGCCTGCGCCTCTCACGTGAACTTGTTCGTCTTGAGCAACTCTTGCGCGAGCTTCTGCTTGAGTACCAGGAAGTGGTCATGGCCCCGCAGTACGAGGCCTTACTGCATCGCATTGCCTCAGCTGCGTCAATGTCACGTAAGGTGGACAAAGCCGCGAGTGTAAAAGGCTCTAATCGCGTGGGAAGTGATGAGGAGTGGATTTCTTTACTGGCAACTGACGGAATAGGTGTGGAGTTAAGATCTGACATGCCAACCATGCACCGTGGGGAATTGTTAAACGCGATTATGCTCCGTCGCCACGCTATCGCACTACTGGGGATGGACCCATTCAGCCAAGAGATGCGAATCCCTGTGTCTGACGCAGACACACGTCGCCCAAGGCACAAACCAAATCGCAATCGTGATCGCCGTGCGCGTCCGTCCGATGATGAGTCGGTTAAACAAAAGGAGTTAATGGAAATTATGCAAAACTTTGCGAGAAGTACGGCAGGGGCGACAGGAACAAGCACACTGGTGAGCGGTCCTGCCGCCTTACTGCGAAACATTGCCTACGAGCTAAAGTACTGGCACGAACACGAGAAGGATTGGCAGGACTTTGTGCTTTTGCGTTTGGCAAACGCAAGTGACCGGAACAGTGGCGCATTGGATGGAATAGCGGATGTGCCCATCTTTCGAGGCCTTTGGTGTTTTATGGAGCGCCCCATGGAGGCGCCACCGCCAAAGGAGAAACCACAGACGAGACCCGAAGGTCCATCGCGGGCACCAGGGGAAAGGAAGAGGAAAGTGGAAGAAAAAGTGAAAAGTGGCAAAGCGCAGGACGCAGGGAATGCAAGTCATACGTCGGATTCCACTGCATTGGAAAGGGGCGCCCCGTCGTGGAGTCTGGAAAGTAATGTGACTGCGGAGAATCAAAGTCCCGCGGACGACCAGTTGCAAACGCACCTCCACCCCGAACCACTCTCTCGCACGAGTGCGGATGTGGGGCGGGAGGAAGTGGCACAACCGCAACTAGAAGAGCACAATGCGGAGAAGAATGCGGAGGGGCAGCAAGAAGAGGATTTTGAGTATTCGGACGGTGAGAAGGAATCCGTGCCTGATTCAGTGGGTGCGAGCAAGAATGAAAATGAGACTGAGAGTGAGGCAGACATCATGGAACGCCGCCTGCGTGTCGTTCTGCGACTTTCTTCGTTTGTGCATCTGCGCTGGATGGACGCGCTCGATCTTTTTCTTTGCTCCCACGGCTCGCCACACAAAAAATCCGCCGATTCTTTCGCCGAGCGCGGCAAACTCGAACGATCCTACGCCCCGGAAAGCGGAGACGACGACGCAACGTTCGCTTTCGACTGGCGCCGCCTTCTGCGGTTTCTTTTGAATGCAGAGCGGAACTATGACCCGCTCATCGCCGCTGGTGTGGCGCCCGTCTCTCCTGCGTTGCTCCACGATTCGAAATCTTTCGATACACATGCGACTGGTGGCGGACTGTTCTCCGCGTTTACCGCGCGGTTGTGGCCACAATCGCAACGGCCGCTGGGGCGAAGACTGCATGCGATGCAAAGGACAGATCCGGCAGTGCGGCGGCTGCGCAGAGATTTACTGCACGTGCCATTGGGAGAAATGGAAGACGTGCCATGGGTTCTGCTTAATGTCATGACGACACCTGTGAACGCATTGCGTCTGCAGTATGATGTGATTCAAGTTTTGCGCGTTGGGTGTGGAGCGCTTGTCATTGTGCTAGCGATTTTCTTTGCACTTGTTTTGGGTCTCTTATAGTGCAGGGGAAACCACACCTTGTTTGGGTTGTATATATAAGTGAAGAGCGAAATAAGTAAATGAAAAGAGAAGGGTTACAGTAAGAGAATCCAATATATATATATATATATATATATATATAAAGAATGAAGTGAAAGTACTGAGATGTAAATGAAATGCGTTATTTTTGTGAATCGAAAGGCATATTTTCTGCGTATCTTATCATATGGTAACATTTATGGAAGGGAAACAATTCATGGTTGTCTTATTTGTTTGCTTGTTGGTTTGTGTCTGTGTTGGGTGTCACTGTGGACAGATTTTTGTGCAAGTGCAAGTGTTTTTTTTTTTTTTTTTTTCTTGTAGTGACTTCGCCTTCTGCGCGCGCCCTGCTCTTTGTTGATATTTTTTTTTTTTGTTTTGTTTTGGAAACAAGAGTAAAAATGAATGCAAGAAAAAAAAAAAACTGTATATAAGTATATATATATATATATATACATAAATATATGCATGTATATTAATTAATTTGTTTATCGATGTTTAGAACCTGTACATCAGATTTTTTTTTTTAAGCTCTATTTTGATTTGAGGTGTTCACGACATCTTTTTGTATGTGGGCGTGCGTGTATTCAACGCATTTGTAGTCCTTCTGTGGTTTACTTTCTCTCTTCTTCCTCTCTCGCTATCCATTGCCCCATTATATATACATATATATATATATATGTATTGCATACACTTTTTTTTTTTTCTTGTACTGTTTTTTCATAAACAAAAAAAGAAAAGAAAAGAAAAAAAGAACGACACAAGAGGTGACGGATAAAGGGGTGGAATATAAAATAATTAGAAGACGCTCCAAGTTACCCAAGAGATTGTTTTTTTTTTTTTTTTGTTTATTTGTTTGTTTTTTACTATTTCCTAAAGAATAAAACACAGAGACACGCCCCCACACACACACACAGAGAGAGAGAGAGAGAGAGAGAGAGAGAGAGAGAGAGAGGGTTATATATATATATATATAAATATATATATATATATATATAGCGAAGGAGTAACTCTTGGTTTGACCCTATTTTTTTCCACCGCCGCTCCCTCCCGCGACATGTCTAGCCTGACGAGTGTGACGGCCGCAACCGCTGCGCCGCCAGTGGAGAATTGGGGAGCCCTCCGGTTTGGCACGCGACAAGGCACCACGGATTCCAGCGGCGTAAAGCGCGAACCCGCCGAGGACGGCACAGCCGCCAATGGATCCAACGGGGTGGGCGAGGAGACGGTGATACAGCTGGTCTCTTTGCTGAAGCCGCAGCATATCAGCAGTGGGGCTCCCGCGACCGCTGTGGAGAAACCGATTGTGCAAATTCCCGTTCCCTCCGTCGCCACCGCGTCGGCGACGACGAAGAACGATTTGACACTGACGCTACGCTCGCAGTCTTCCGTTACGCAGGCGAGTGCGGGGAGTGCGCAGTCTGTTCCGATGGAACTGACTTCTGTCCGCTTTGCCATTCCGAATGTGTGCGTTGGTCACGAGCAGACGGAAGAGGCGGGGCGAGAGATTCTTGCCAATGTACAAGAGCACCTGCGCGCGCATCAGTCTCGCGCGGCTCCTGGTGGATCCAGTGGACTCCGCGCAGGCCGCGAGGACGAACGTGTTCTTGCGATTCTTGACGATCTCACCTTTTCATATCCCTCGGGCCGTTATAAGCTTACGGTGTCAAACTGCGCCTTGGCACTTGAGGACAAGCGGCGCGCAGGCGGGGCCGTTGGGTTTGTCCCACTCTCCGATGTCGTGCAGTTGTACCTCTGCGACATTCCCACTGTGAGCAGCGGAATGGGAGAGGAGACGGAGAATGTCGATCTCGCGCAGTACGTGGTGCTTATTCTACGCAATCCACTCAAGGTTCGCACGACAACGTACAATCATCTTGTGATTTCCTGCCCCGCGGGATTTGCGTTGGACGAGGCGCACCCGTGGCGCTGCGAGCTGGAGACACAGGAAGCCATCGATGCCCTTCTCGCCGCTATGCCACACAATGTCAATGTGAAGAGCGAGAGCAAACAGGAGGAGAAACAGGTAAAGAATACCTTCCCGCCTACCATGTCCGGCCGTGTGAGTGAAATTCTCATTCGTATCCTAAAAGCTGTCACTGGGGCTTCTGCACTCGGGGGGCGTAACAAGGAATACCAATCAACGCAACTCGGCTCTGGTGGTCACTCTGTTCTGCGCTGCCTGCATCACGGCTCCGAGGGCCTTTTGTTTGTGATGAACTCTGCGCTTCTCTTTTTGCATCGCCCCGTGACACGCGCGATGTACAGCGATATCAGCCGTGTGGAGTTGGACGAGTCGGAAAGTGGGACAGCCACGTTCCAAGTTGTGGTCTACGGCTCTTTCGGTATCTCGCGCCGTGGCGGAGAAGAGAAGATTGTGTTCTCCGCCCTGGATAAAAAAGAAAAGGCAGGGCTGCTTGCATACCTGGAGCGGAAGACAACAGTAAAACGCATTGGTATCGCCGAAGACGACGACGACGATGATGAAGAGGACGAAGAAGATGACGACTTCGACGAAGAAGAGGACGAAGAAGAGGACGATGATGATGATGATGATGACGATAAAGACTTCGATGATGAGGAGGATGATCGCAAACACCGGAAGCGGAAACGCAGTGAGGAGAAGAAACATAAAAAGAAGGATAAGGACAGAAAGCATAAGAAGCACAAGTCTGAGCGTCATGGTAAGGAAGGTGAGAGAGAGCACAGGGACAAGAAGGACAAGAAGGACAGGAAGGAGAAAAAGCATAAAAGCAAAGAAGATTAATTTCACAACCAAACCTTATATGTGCGAAGAAAGAGGTTTTTAAACTAAAAAAAAAAAAATAGTGGGGAGAAAAAAATTCTCTTTTTCTTTTTTTGCTTTCTTTCTTCTAGGTCTATGCTAGTGTCTGTTGTTGTGATGTGTTATCAACACGAGAAGAGAGTCATACTTTTGCAGACTCGAGCGAAATAGGACTGAAAGATAAAAAAAAAAAAAAAAAAAGAAATGTAGGGCGGTTTAGCCTTCTTTTTTTGTGTGTGTGTTTGTGTGTGTGTGTGTGATCAGCTTGTTTCTGGGCTGGTGCTTTTTTGCTTTGGTTCTTTATTGTGACAGAGGGAAGAAGAAGCAGAAGGAAAAAAAAGAAAAGAAAAGAAAAGAGGAATTAATAGAAACAGTCCGATGAGAGATCTGTGAGATATCGGGAAGCAGATGGTGTGGGAAAGGAATATATATAAACAACAGGGTCTAATTGTTTATTCTTTCCTCCACTAAACATCAGTTGGGTCTCCACTGTGCCCCGGGAAAGTAATAAATAAGTAGCATATAAAGAGAGAGAGAGAAAAAGAGAGAGGGATATATGAAAAAGAGAGAATGCAGTGGAATACAGAAAACGTTAGATAATCAAATGAATTTTGATATTCAATCTTTCCCCAAGTAGCGTTTTCCCTCAATTCTTTTTCTCTCTCACTAATGCTCAAATATATTTATTGTTACTATTATTATGACTCGAATTTTGTCTTAGTAGTACATGTTGCTTTTGGAGAAGTGTGTATACGCGTTTACACTCTTTTATAAATAAATAAATGTATATATATATATATGTTCTCTCTCCTTTTTCTTTCGTTTTTCTCCATTCTCTTATTCACCCACATTGCTTCATGTATTCTTCTAGTGGCCGTATTTACCCGAATGCACTCCAATGGCAGGCGCGGCTCCACTCCCGCGCAGCGACCGCCCTTCTCCACTTTCTCCCGTCGCAGTGTCGCCTCACCAGTGCATGTGAACCCCTACTCGGGCTCTTACTCACAGCAACAACAACAACAGCAACAACAACAACAACAACCGCGGCGGAAGTCCACTCCGCGTGCTGCGTCTACTGGTCCCCGCCGCTCTCGTACGACTACGCCTGATGCCCGTCGCGTTACTTTTACAGAACCGATTGGTGGAAAAGCATTTGCAGCCCCCGCACGGGACGGTGGACCGCCTGTGCACACACTACTCGCAGAGCTTGTGGAGATCAGTCAAGCACTTGCGGCGTACTTGGAAGACGGGAATGGCTCCATGGCAGCCTCGTCGCGGGCTCCGACACATCCGCAACAGCAAGCCACACTCAAGGCGCAAGAGATTGAACGGATTGTAAAACGTGTGGAGGGACACTTTGCGGAGAAAATTTCCGGAATGGAAAGTCGAGAACGGGAGCTGACAGGGACAATTACGCAACTCACCGCGGACATTCAGCGGCTTCGCCTGCATGCGCAAAGTAACCAAAGCGAGGAAGAGGATATGTTTAGCGGGAGTCACGGGGCGAGGAGTGGGGAGGCGGTAATGAGGGAACTTCGGCGAATGCTGCGGGAGGAAAAGAGACAGCGGCTGTTTGTGGAGGAACAGACACAATCTCTCACGGAGCAACACGCGCGTGTGGTCACCACACTTGAGCGGCGCCTTCAAAAACAAGAGGAACAACTACGCGACATGCTCACCGTACTTGACCAAGACCAACAACAACAACAACATTCACAAACATCTACTGCAGGGTTGTCGGGGGCTATGGCTTCGCTGATGAATTCTTCAACGCCTCGGCGAATGCTTCGGCAACAGCTCGCGCAACATCAGCAAACACAAAAAGTTTTAGAAACATACCGGCACAGTTTGCACAATGGGAAAGGCACAGCCGAGGCGGTAAAGCCTTTGGGCACATCAATGGAAGGGGTTGTGATGGGGCAACAGGGTCACTCTGTTGAACTAAACAACAACAGCAACAAGGCGACGAAGCAGGATTATAATAAGAATGATACCGGTGGCGATGGTGCTGGTGAGGCGAATAATGCGACGGATGAAGATGACGCGGATGAGTTGTTGGCGGAGTTGGGCATCGCAGATATCGCCACAGTGCGGAATGGAAAGCAACGAGAGGAGTGGAGTCCGTATGATCGTGCGCACCCGGGGCATTATGATAAGAACGAAGAGGCAGTGAATGGGTCATCGGCGCTCATCAGCACGCCACCAGCGTGGAGTTATGCTTCCACGCAACCGCCATCACAGGTAGCAGTGGAGAAGCAAAAACCACAATTACAACAACACACATACGGTAGATTGCAGGAAAGGACTTCAAATACCGCAGTGGGAAAGACATCCGAGGAGATGGATGATATCGCTCTATTTTTAGATAATATTACACGTGAGTTGGAGGGTATTGATGCGGCAGAGAGTCAACGTGAGAAGGAAATATCATTGACTATGAGCTTATGATTGAAGCCGTAGAAAGGATTTCTATATCCTCTTTGCTTTTGAAAGAGATATATAAAAAAAGAGGAATTCTTTCACCTGCCTCCTTCACTCTCTCTCTTTCTTTCCCTCTCCCTTTCTTTCTATCTATCTGTCGTTGTATTTTTCTATTTGATAGTATTTCATATTTGTAAGCAATATATATATATATATATATATATATTGCATATTCTTTTAGTATCATTATTTTTATTATTGTTAAACAGTTTTTTTTTTTTTTTTATCTGTGTGTGTGTGTGTGTGTGTGTAGGGGGGGGGGGGGAGAAGATTTGTGTGAGTTTTTGGTTCTCTACCACTCTTGTATTCTTTTCCCAAGAAACATCGCGATTTGACTAATTTTACTGCTGCTACGGTTTCTTTTTGTTGTTGTTGTTGTTCTCATGGACTATTTCACGTTTGCTTGTGAATAAATGTATTGTCTATTGTTTATATTGCGTCTTTAGTATAGACCTTCTTTTTCTATTTTTTTTTTTTAATTACATATATATATATATATATATATCTTTGTGTGCGTGTGACTACATACCTATTGGACAAGATTCGAATAGGGTCAGTAGAAGTAAAAAAAGAAAAAAAAGGCCGTAGGCAAATCCAAACATTTATGCACGCTGTGAGCATTTCCCTTGGGGCGACGAGTGCCATTGTCTCTGTTGCCAATGCACAGAATTCGTCGGCGCAAAAGGAATCACAGACTGCCGCGCCAATTCGAGTCACCGCAAACTCCGCCGGTCATCGCTCGACTCCTACAATGGCAGCTTTTGCCGAGCATGACGAACTTCTCTTTGGTGAGGATGCGCGGGCTCTCTTTGCGCGTACGCCGCATGTTGTGATGCCATATATCTTTGCCTTTGCAGCTCTTGCGGAGCAGCGTGGTGGGTCTAATGAGTCCCGTGCGGCAGCGGCGGCATTGCGTGCTGGTCTCGAGGACGCGGCTCGCAGGCGATACAAAGGCTACTGCGCACTTGTTCCGGAGAGTGCGAGTGAGGGAGAGGGCGAAGCGGAAGAAGGAGGTGAGGAAAAAGAAAAAGGAGATAAAAGGGAAAATGAGGCATGTAGTCGGCGGTGGCGGCGAGTTGGCTTTCGTTCACCACACGAGGCGGAAGAGGATGGCAGTAGTGCGTTTCTCTCCGCAGAGGAAGTCCTCACACAGTTTTTCAATCATGTGAAGCGACACACTATTGATGGCGCCTGCGGTTTGACAGCCAGTGACAGCAGCAATCAGGGTAATCATAATAATAATCACAATAATAATAATACTAATAATTCAACGGCCCCAGCGTCGAACGGTTCGGGTTCGATTGTTTTGACTATTGTTCTCCCGCGTTACATGTTTCACGCAGCTCTCTCCCGCGGCGACAGTGCCGATGTGCGCGGCGCCTTACAATGGGTTCGTGATGCCCTTCTCGCCTCCCACCTTTCCCCTGTCTCTGCGCACATTTCTCTTCTCTTCCGTGACGAGGCGGCTTTGTTTGCGATGGACGCGCTGCGCTGCAGCCCCCCCGCCCCGCACCCGATGTCTGGTCGGCACTTTCTTCTCCCCGCCGCCGCCGCGGAGGCGCGGCGGACTGCCGGGCCGTGGCCCTCAGCGCGTGTGCTCGTCGTGGACTGGGGGGCGCTCGGCGTGTCGCTCACGCGACTGCGGCTGGTGGGCGGGTGCCTCGCGGGGGAGCCGCGGCCGCCGTTTCTGCGCGCACAGCTTTCGAGTAGCGGTGCGGCGCTGGGAGTGGCGGCGGAGAGGTGTGGGGGCGGGGAGGCGATTGATGTCGCGATAGCGGAACGCCTTGCGATGAACTTTGCGCAACAGCATCGGCGGTCTTTAGGGCTTCAGTCTATTGCCGATTTCCCTGCACGCGCGCAGCGAAAACTACTGCTGGCCGCGGAGGAGCGAAAGATTGCGTTAAGTAAAGCCGCGCAAGTACCAGTCGAGGTTGAAGCTCTTGTGGAAGGCATGGATCTTCGGGATGCTGTGACATGCTCACGAGCCCGTGTGGATGCCGCGTTGCGTGGGGAATGGCAAACACTCAGTGCTTTTGAAAAGGTTTTGCGAGAGTTTCTGGATCGTTTATCGAAATCGGATTCGAGTGATACGAAAGTAAAAGAAGAAGAAAAGGCAAAGTCTGGAGAAGATGCAGCAGCCATGATAGATGTGGTGATTTTATGTGGTGGAATGCTGCAGATGCCATGTATTGCGCAATCTCTGCGACAACTCTTTACACGACTGGCGACATCTAAACTAAACAACAGTCGAAGCGATTTCTCACCTAATTTGGTGATCATGGATGCCGGTGTCTGTACAACGATTTCTCCCGCAAGCAACAACAACAACAACAACAATAATAATAGTAGTAATAGTAATAGCAATGACAAAGCCAGTGATCCTGCTGTGCAAACGGTGGGAGTGAGTACAACTGTTGGGGCGGAGGAACTTGCGAGTGTGGGCGGTTGCCTTCACGGGTATCACTTGGCTCTCACTGCTTTGAAAGAGGGCTCTCCAGTGATGAAGCGATCCACAGGGAAAACAAAACCAAAAGCCAAAAGCCGACGACAACGCGAGGAAGAAGAATGCACACGATACGTATGGCGGGCGCTCACTCGGTATGACAAGGATGAAGACGATGACAGTGAGGGGAGTGAACATGGCGCGGATGAATTGCTTGTGCTAAAGAGGCCTGTGTGGATTTATACAGCAACAAACAGTGAGCCACTTCGCGCGGCTTTGGAGGAAAAGCAAAAGGACAATGCAGAGGAGGAGAACAATGAAAGCGACACGAAAGGATTGCGTTTGCCCGCAGAGGCTCTTGCAGAACTCTTTGCCGCCCACACACCTTTACCGGCGCGCGTGATAGTTCCAATTGGGAAACGCAGCAGTGAGTCATTGGTGTTATATCTCTTCACCACAGCAGCGTGCGGTGCAAGGGATGAAAAGGATTCCACAGAAGCAATACGAACGGTTTTGCCATTACGCGAAAGTGGTGTAGTACTTTCATTACCGGATTCCATTGAGGATAGTGAGGATGCACAGATGCAAGATATGTCTGTGGTCTTTTCTCTGCAATCGCGTCAGAGGCAAACGGTGGTGAGTGAAGATGCAAGTAATGATTATCCCGCAAAGGCTTCGATTGAACTGTTAGTGCAATTGGTGTGTAGCACGGAAAAGGCGACAGAGTCTCTCAATGTGGGCGCATGCAAAGTGGTTGAAAGTATAAAATTAGATCTATAGAGAGAGAGAGAGAGAGAGAGAGAGAGAGAGAGTTCCGAGACGAGGAGTAAAAAAGAGATTCCTCAGCTGTGTGGAAAAAGGGAGAGGGGAGGGACAACAACAGCAATCAAGAACAAACAGAAGCAATTAAAAAAAAAAAAAATAGAAAAAGAAAAAGAAAAGAAAAGGGCTATTGAATGTGTATGCATTCACACACAATTGCCGGTCTGCTGTTGAAGAAGAGCCATACGAATTAATTAAGAATGTTTTTTTTTTTTTTGTTTGTTTTGTTTTTTTCTTTTAAAAATCGAAAGGAGTAATAGCAAGAACGTGAAGAAAGTGAAATACTAAGACAGACAAGAATGGGGAAAAAAAAAAATGTAATGATCGAGTACACGAATGAGTAAGCTTCTCTGTGAACATAAAAAAGAGATTCTCTTTCCTCTCCTTCACATTAAAAAAAAATAAAAGTATTATTATTATTATTATTATTATTTCACTTGGGAACGGATTTTAATTTTAATTTATGATTGCATATTATTCTCTTTCTCTCGCATGTCTTTTTCTCTTTTTTTTTTTTTCTGCTTCTTCTTTTTCTTCTTTCTGCAGATGCCTGAAAAAGTGGGGAACTGCATAGCAATTACATAGTACAGGAGTTATATATATATATATATATATATATATATATATATATATATATATATATATATAAAGAATATTTATTATAAAGAAAAGAGAAGCGGATATAAGGGAAAGGAGTATATCTATAATTGAGTACATTTCTCAAAGGAAAAAATAAAAAAAAATAAATAAAAAATGACGAATGAGAACCACTCAAGCAAAGGGAAACCGCCTGGTATTGCGAATGCTGTCCCGGAGCCAAAGAAAAACAAATACTTGTTGCGGTTTTCCGTTTTCTACAGCACTCGCATTCCTTTAGGCATTCGCGAGTTTGTTTTCCTCGGCCCTCTTTTGCTTTTAACGTTTGGCATTGCATATTATATTCCAGTACTGGTGCCGATAGAAAACTTTACGCAAGGCATTACGCCCAACACAGTACCCATGAAGGAATATCACCTGGAGCCTTTCTACGACGAGGAAGGGAATATCAAAGGATATCGTCGTTTTATGAAGAAAAAGGAAGTGGCGGAATAGAAACAGAATGGAGGCGAAAGGGGAATTATAAATTAAGAATGTAGGGCGAGCGAGCGGCCACGTATATATATATATATATATATATATATTCCTTGTTGTTATTGTTATTGTTGTTGCTGTTGTTGACTCTTTGTTCTTTATAAGAGTTCGTTTGGTTTATTATGTGTATGTGTATGTGTATGTGTGTGCGATAAAGAAAGAAAGAAAGAGGATTCTACAGTGGACAAGCACAAAATGATATTATACACATTGAAAAATAAAGTAAAAAACAAAAAATATATATATTGGAATAGTTAAGCTGTCTAATGGTATGTTATAATTCTTTCTTTCTTTTGTTTTTTCTCGCATTGTGGTACGACATCATTTACGTGTTGCTTATAATGGCAATATGGACCATTAATGGCCGAAGATATACTTCAGCCTACGCTACAAGGCAAGAAGGGAACGACTGATTAACTGTGTCTTTCATTCCCTCTTTCTTTCTTTATTTCTCTTTCTTTCTTTCATTCTTTCATTCTTTCTCTCTTAGATGCGACTCACACTGGACTTAGTCCGCCGCGCCCCGCAGGTTACAAACACACTTCGCCAGCGTGAAATTGATCTTCGCGGGCTCGGCCTTTCCATTCTTGAAGAGCGTCCGCTTTTGCTTCTCGATGACAGTTTTGATGTCTTAAACCTCTCGCAGAATCCCCTCTCGCGTCTGGAGTACTTTCCTGGATCTATTGGAACAGGTGGAGAAGGTGTGATGCGGCGACTGCAAACACTCATTGTGCATCGAAATCGCATTTCACACGTCAGTATACCAACATGTGCGGCGGTACTGCCGAATATTCGTGCCTTTCTCGCGGACCACAACGAATTCACCGCGCTGCGTGATCTTCTCTTTCTGAAAGAATGGAAACAGTTGGAGATCCTCTCCCTTGAGCATAACCCCATCACACAACACGTACATGAGGCTCGACTGCGGGCATTTGTGGTCTTTCTGTGTCCCAAACTAAAGTTGATTAATTACCAACGTGTCACAGAGACAGACAGGCGCAATGTGGAGTCTATGCGAGAGGAGTTTGCGCAACTCGTGAAGGAATGGCGGCGACCGGCCGCGAGGCCCCACACGAGTCCCAACGATCACATACATAACCACGACGAGGGCCATACCGTGCCCAATAATAATAACAATCCCCCTCCCCCCCACCCAGACGGCGGTGGGGCGGCCGAGGCACACGGCGCCGGTGGGCGAAAGATTCGCAAACGCGGCCGCGAGGCGCGAGCCGCGGGACTCTCAGCGGACCGCGGCGGCCCGGGCGCCGTTGGCAGCAGCGCCTCCGCCACGCACGCACTCGAGGCGCCGGGCGCGGGGGCCGCCGGGGGGGACGAGGAGACCTCCGCGCACGCGAGGCTCGAGGCGCTCGAGGTGCGCATGGCGGCCGCGGAGACGGAGGAGGAGCTGATGGAAATTCAGCAGGAGATCATGGAGCTCGAGGCAGCCGCAAAGCAACAGGCGAAGACAAAACGAGCACGTACGCAACATTGAGAGATGGCGGGTCTTGGTTGGTGCTTATATATATATATATATATATATATATATATAAAGCAAAAACAAAACGAAAAGATGGTGTGAAGAAAAAAGGAGAAATGGGGGTTGGGGTTGGCGAGGGGACATAGAAGATAATCAAGAGTTGTGCTTGTTCGTTGTGGTTGTACGTATATTGAGATGCGTATGCAGTGTTGAGGATCCCTGCACACACTGCCATGCGTAGATATCTAAGAATTCATAAAGAGAAACTCGACAAGAGGAGTTATAGTGTGCGGCAAGGACTTCACTTCTTCTAATGTATCATGTTTTTTTTTTTTTTTTTGTTGTTGTTGTTGTTCCTGTTTTGAATTCCTCTCACGACTGTGGTTTTATTCTCTTTTTTTTTTTTGCGTTTCTTATTCTTTTACATTAGGCCTTTTTTTTTTTTTGTACTGCTTTTGTATTTGCCAACGCGGAGCGGTGCAACGGTGTACGGAACGCACAACTGTATATATATATATATATATATATACAGTGTTTCTGTGTGTTGTGTCTTTGTTACTGAGATATTGGATGACACGAACGACAACAATAAGAAAAGGCATAATTACATTTAATGTAGCTTGACACTGCAATCATTCGGCCCATTTTGCATTGTGTGCCGAGGCGATAGCTGTCTTCGTATTGTATTTTCTCTGTTACTCGAATCTTTTCTGGCTTACATGCTTATTGTACCATTCGTCCGTCTGTCCTTTGTAGACATTTGATGAATTCGCAATGGATAGGTGAGACATCTCCTCTTGCTTCGTCATTCTATGCAACTCTTCATAAATACTTCACGCCATTGCATTTCTATACAGTGACTTGAGTTCAAGTCCCTCATCGGCCTCTGTGAATTCGCATTCTCTTCACTTTTGCGGATATGTATGACTCCATGTATATCCTCTCTGCTCTTGTGATTAATGAAAGGAGTCACGGAATACTTTTTCTCTTTTCTTTTCTTTTTTTTTGTTTGGTTGCGCGGGAAGTTTTCGCTGGGGTAATGTATTGCATTTCCCGGGGACAGGTTTATCGCAAGGGCGCTAACGAGAAAAAGAAAAAAAATGGGACTTCATTGGTATCGGCAGAGACATGGATCATGTTTTTAAGATATGTAAATAGGGATCGGTCATTTCTATTTTTATTTTTATTTTTAACCAAGCACACGGCAGTGATAACGATGATAAGAGCAAACGGGTTGGATAACGAAGACAAGTTTGTGCGAAAGCCTTTTTTTTTTTTTTGTGTGTGTGTGTATGTTTTTTTTTTTTTTGTTTTCTTTTGAGGTGAAGGGAGCAACACTACGGGAAGTCCTTCTGTCACAGAGAACAAAAGTACTTTGAATGACTGTAACGATGGAGTATTCACTCCATTGGGGGCTCAAGCGGATACGATGCTAAAAAGAATATTTTTTTTGTTTTGTTTTGTTTGCATGATGGTTTGGAAATCATTCTCAACGGATTCCCCTCTCAGAACTTTTTGTGCAGTTTAAAGGAGACACACACGAAATCAACAGCAGCGATGACAATATCGCTTGACATGTACGTATTTTAGTTTATTGTTATTATTTCATTTCGCGGCAATTGGGCTCGCGATGTTTTGAACGATGAGTCTCTTTAATCCCGAGACTTTTTGTGTATGGGGATGAGGCATCATCTCAGCGAAGTGAGAATTCGCAAAAAAAAAAAAAAAGGGGGACAAGTGACAAGGTGTGCATCAGCGCATGTTGTTGTTCAACAGAGGTCTCTTTCTTTTCTCTTTACGTATCTCTCTCTCTCTCTCTCTCGCCGAAACAAGTCTTTGCGCACGACAGAGCTGCAATGCACAAGAGTCTTTATCGTTGAGCGTCCCACAGGGACTAATGTTTTTTTCTTAGCGCATTTCTTTCTCTCTTCACTAATTTGTTGACAATGTGAATGCGATGGTGATCATACCAGTGGAGTAATAAACTCTCTTTCTCAGAGCTCTGTTGCGGTACTTTGAAATACACGACAGTGTCTGTGAGTGTAGTGGGTATTATATGAAGAACTAAGAAGTCGAAAGGTCTACACAGTGCAGATGCAAGAAAATGGGGGAAAGTGAGGTAAACTGGCTGTGGCGGATTGAGTGAGTCAGTGAGAGATGGCGATAATGCGAAAGGAGTATACTTGACAAATCTTCTTAGTGATGTCTCAAAAGCAAAAGAATCATTCAGGTCAATGTAATTTAACATTTATTAATATTATATTTTGATATGTTTATTTATCTCTCCTCCTTGCTTCCACATCTCATTTATTTTTTTTTTTCTTCACCCTCTCACACACCCATAATCTTTGTGTACATGCCTTGATATCTTTTACTGGATTACAGGCCTAGGAGTCGCAGTGCTTATCTTTTTTTTTTTCTTTTTGATAAAATGTGGCGCATTTCTGTTAGCCGCCTGATGGCCGTCTCGCCAGGTGCTTTTTCTTTTACAAAACGAATGGAAGAGCTTAAGAGTGACTCCTCATGTCCGCTCAGCGATCCGGACTACGCACTGCTGCGGGAGAAGCTGCAGGGCTATCGCGAGTTGCAGAATACATATGCTGTGAAGCAAGACGACGTGGAGCGTGCCAAGCGTGCCGCACACTACAGTGGTCTTGAGTTCACAGCAAAGCCTCAGAGAAAGCCTACCGCCTAGGGAGATGCATCACTCGGATTTGTCGCATTTGTGCTGTGTGTGTGTATGTGTGTGTGCTTGTCTGTTTGTGAAATTTACAGAAAGACTACTAGGGTTGTGTTTGTCGTGTTAAACAATTGAACTGTTTCACTGGAATAATATATATATATATATATATATATATATTCTTTTAGATTATGATATCCTTTATCGTTAACGGTATCTTACTGTGAAATGTGTTTGTGCCTGTGTTTTCGTCTTTATATACGTATTTTTTGTATATTTTTTTTCTTTTCTTTTCTTCTTATTTTTTTGGGGGGATACTGCTTACTATTTTTTTTTTTGTTTTAATATATATATATATATATATATATATATATATATGGAATAGTATTGTTTTTCACTCTCTGTGTGTGTACAGTGATAGGACGGAGAGCCCATTGCCACATGTCCTCACATAAAAACACGAGATCCCCAGTTGGACGGAGGTCCACTATTACCGGAAAAGGTGTCTCCACCTCTCTCGCGAATCCTGCGAGATTGGCACAAGCCGACAAACCCATGTTGCCTGAAATGCCTTCTTTCTTTCCCGACCCTGTCGCGCTTGACTCAGAGGATCGGTATCTGCACCTCCTCCGTAACTCGCTCTTTCAGCGCGAGTACGAGCGCAGCACAGAGGCACTGTACGAGCAGCTGCGTGCGCTGCAGGAAAAGGCACGGCATGAGTGTAATGTGCGCCGAGAGAGAGGAGAGAGCTTTTTGGAACACAATGCAACGTTTACAAATGAATTAGGTGACAGGGGTGATGTACGACCTTCAATTCCCTCTGTGGTGCAAGCAATATGTCCTGGGGACGTTTCAAGCGTTTCGTTGCCTTCACTAAAAGCGCACAATACCCCAACATCCCCTTCATTCAAAGGACAGCAACAAAGGCCTGTGACAGCGCCTACTGCGCTTGCTTCTGGTGGCCACTCGAATGTCGCTCAACCTTGTTTAGTAGAAAATTCTGCTAAATCCACCTTGACCAGTCGCCGTGGTGATCCTTTGCGCAGTGATGACGATGAATGTCTGGTTGACTGGAAACCTGGAGCCGTGCCGCTGCCTGAGTTCTTTTCCAGCCCGCCCCCACCAGCCCTCGCAACACTCGCAGAGGCCATTGGACTCTCTTTGGCCACACGCAAAACACAGGCAGAGGCGCTTTTTATCACCAAGGCACAGCAAAAGAGGGAAGGAAAGGGCCATCGACTCAGTAGCACAGCTATACCACAGATGTGTGAGGATGCCGTTCCGGGTTCTGTGGATGTTGTAGCCGATCCAGCGCTGCCGGTAACGGGTAAATCCGCAAGGAGTTCCGCCGTGGCGGAGACTACTCCACCTGCGCCTGTACCTCTAGCATTGCCACGGCATGTCTCCGCGTTTCCATTTGCCGATGCGCTCGTTCTGGAGGCTGAGCAACGTGTCGCGGTGGAACTCTTCTGTGCGGATATATGCAATGATATTGTCGAGTCTGCTGCAGCAATGTATGTCTCACGCTGCTTCGATGCCGCCTCAGTTGGGTACACGGCCTTTTGTGTGTGGGACGAAGTTCGAGATTCGGTGGTGCGGTCTTTTGTCCCAATTGATGCCGGTGAACCGCACGCGGAGACACCACCGCTTGCTATTCGTCCTCCCAACAGTAAAAGGCCTTCAAAAAAGAGCAAAGAAGTCACGGAAGAAGAGATCGAGAAAAAGGCGAAACATATGAACTCTGTAGACATGAAGGGAAATCGCTCTAATCTTTTTCATCAGCGGTCTTTCGGTTTGCTTCCCGCGTGGTCATCGACACCGTCGCTGCTTCACGCGGAGGATATTCTTGCCTTTTACGATGCCCAAGCGAGACCCATGCCTCTTCTGGATCTCCCTCAGCACCTCCACGCGGGCGAGGGTCGTAATGGTTACCGTGGCTCCTTGGGTCTGGCAGGTAATACTGCTGCGATGGATGCCCCGCAGAAGAAAGGTGAATACACCAAGAATTGCTCTTTCAAATTTATGGGAGATAAAAAAAGACCCACAAAGAGATATGCTTCGCCAAATGACAATCCCCCTGCAGAGCTGTCGCCTCCTCTTGGTCCTAATCCAGGCATGGATGTCAAGACACCTACCGGTGGTGATACATTTTCGTATCTGCTTGATGCCCCGCCGCTGCGCATGTCGTTGGTTCAGCCGGTTTCTTCACCTTTAGATACCGACGGCGATACTCCTGGCGCGCCACCAATTCCAATTTCCTTTGATGATCACGCACGCTATGTTGTCGCAAAATTGCGTTCGGCCCCTCCGTCCGAGTCGACGGAGACGTCAGAGGACGAAAACGAATTGATGAGTCGTCTGCTCGACACGAAGCGTCGAGCGGGAAAGATCAGTTCTGGCGGGAGCCATCGCACTGAGGGGAGCGGCGGGAGTTTGGATGATACATCCGGAACTGACACCGGCACGCGGAATACAGAGGGCACACAACCGGCAAATAGCGGCGCTCCAAAGCGTGGCAGGACGTCGAGTGGTGGTGCATTGCGGCGGCCTGTTAAGCGAATTCGTGAGCCTCCTGTGAAGAGATCTCTGCCACCGGTTATTCCATTGGAGCATCGCAAGCCCATACCGCCGCGGGACGATCAATGGACACGAGCCATGCGACGACTTCCTCGTGGATATTTCACCGCGCAGAGTCCTACCTTTTCCAAGCAACACGATCAACAGGATGACACTGATCCACAGGAGCAGCAGAGCCGCCCAGGAGGAACCCAGCACCAGGAACCGCAACAACAACAACAACAACAACAGCAGCAGCAGCAAAGTTATCCACAACCCAAACAGCATCTCCCGCCCGATATTCTTGTGTTCGTTGATGGTGAAGAAGTTGCCACCGTAACGAGCGCGCCTTGCGCTCCCATCCGCTGTAAAGGGTTAAAAAAGGGGATGTCTCGGTATTCAACGATTTCTGGAATGCGCGGCAGCGCTGGATCAAGAAATGGTCACAAATCCGCGCGGGACGGTTCATCCAGCAGGTCTCAACGCAGCGTGGTGTCCACGTTTGAGCCCGTATGTATAGATGATCCGATGGCTCAGGTGCAAGTGAATGTAACGAGTGGTGGCATGACCACTTTCAGCGCGGTTCGCGAGGAGGGACCTTCTGCGGAGAACTCCAACCAAGAATCTCCCCTGCAACCTCAGCCCCCCACCCAATCGCCGCAATCCACTCGCCGCTCGAAAAATTCCCATTCCTTTATCAGCGCCAAGAAACAGAAAGCCATCGAGGAACGGCAACGTCGGCAGAAGGAAGCCGCCGAGCGTGCCGCGTATGAAAGTAAATTTGTTCTCCCGCCCCCACCACCACCGCCGCCTCCTACGGTGGAGGGAAGTGAGCCGGACATATCCTCCAGCACTGGCATTCGCCCAGAGCCTGGTGTGATGGTGGAGTGCTGGGAGGATGGCCAGGAGAGTACCAATGCCACTGGTGGTGGGGGGCGCCAAGATGCCGCAAAGAAAGCGACCCGCACGGGAGAAACGCGACGATTGAGGCCGCGGACACCAGAGCAGCGTTTAGGGGTAAGCAGTGGACGCGACGATGCTTTTGTTGCCGCAGGCGGTGAGTGGATCGTGCCACCGGGTCGCAGTCGTTTGTCTGATTTTGATGGGACAAACCGCCAGGCGGATAATGCAAATAGTGGAAGTCAGAGCTTGCCCAGAAATGCAAGTGAATGTGGCACTATGATGCGAGGGAGGTCTTTTACATCAAACTCTTTTTCGGTACAGCGAATTGGAAAAGAGCCGCCACAGAAAGGAACGGTCACAAGTCGCTCCCCCTTTCGTGCGGGGGTCTCACACGAAGGCTCAGCAAGACGCATGCGTGCGGGCGCAGTTGTCATTCCTGGAATGGATAGAAAAAAGCCAAGAGTGACGGCAAGGGTATCGCTGACGGTGCCACACTCGTCTTCGGCAGAAACAGTGCCCCAATCTTCGTCGACTGCAAGGGGACCGCGGGCATTTGCCGCTCCATCACACACAAAGGGCGCACAGCGTCTACCGCGACTCCCAGCCCTGCAGCGTCGAGTGGAAACTGATAAAAACAGTTACGGTGGCACAACTGGAGATAAGGCTGCGGCATCGGTGAAGCAAGAAGAAATAGCGAAATCGCAGAGTGCTGTCGAAGAGCATAACAAGGTGCTTAGCCTCGCTAGTATACTTAGAACAGTTTAGAAATAAAGTTGCAGCATGGCAGATGTGCCTCTTTATTTTTTATATCTACCTTGCAGTTGTTTCTATGTGGGAAGAGAAAATAAAAAAAAAAAAGGGAAACGAAGAAAAGCAGAGGGCGATAGTGTGTGTATTTTTTTTTTTTTTTGCTACAGACAACTTCGAAGAGGACGAAGTTGTTTGAATCTATGTATACGAAGAGAAAAGGAGAAAACAAAACTCAAGCAAGGTTTCCGCTAGTTCACTTTTTTGGGAAGCATCACATCCTACATTGATATGTACGTGTATCTCTATGTGTGTGTGTGTACCCATGTGGAAAAGGTGAGTTGTATGTATTGTAAGAAGTTTTTTTTTTTTTTTTGTGTATGTGTTTGTGTGGTGAACGAGATTTGCGAAGGATGGGAAGAAAGAAACAAACAAAGGGGGGAATATATATATGTATTACCTCATTCTTTGTTATTGTTGTTGTTGATGTTTTCCTTTGTGAATATATATGGCGAAATTGTGATTTTTTTCTTTGATGTTGTTGTTCATCAGCGCCTTTATATATGTTCACTGTGTTGCTTTGACAGCGATAAACTTGCTTGTTTGTTTACTTGTCTCACTATGTTATTTTCGCAGTCTTTTAATCTGATTTGCATCTTGAACTTTATGGCGACCTGTTGATAGAGTGTAATTGTGATCTAAATTGATTTGCACTCCTCATTCTTTCTTTTACGTTTTTTTTTTTTTTTACTTACCTTCTGTACTTTTATTGTTCTTATTCTTTCTTGTTCTTGTGTTTGTTTGTCCCCCCCCCCCCACACACACACACACCTGTATTTTTGTAGCACAAATGGTTCGCCGTAGTGATCGGGCCGCAGACACAGGCCGGCATGGTGTGAAATTATCCACCTCTCTCACAGCTCCCAAAGGCAAACGTGGCTTTGGTGGTCGCCGGCGTCGTTCTGGTGATACTTCAGATGCGTTGGAGGAACAGGAGCCTGGAGTTCTGAATCTCAACAACCCACTCATTCCACGAGAAATGGACGAGGACATTGACGATGACCTTGCCTTTAACAGCGATGACGAGGAAAAGTATGGGCACTTTTTTCGAAAACCTACGAAGCCTACTGTGGATACAAAGAAAAGTAAAAAGTCCAAGAAGAGTAAGTCGACTGCGCATGCCACAGAGGACGATGATGAAGATGAAGACGATGCGCTTGTGCGTGCACAGCTCCGCGCACTTGGAGAGATCGACGATGATGAAGATCTTGAGTTTCACAGCGGCAAAGGGAGGGCCGATGATGACGATGAATACATAGACTTGGCGGACATGCTCGGTGGAGACGACGAGGCTGGGGACAATACTGGATCTTCCCTCAAGGACAAACAAGATAAGGCAACGAAGAAGAAGAAAAAGGCCAAGGCTGTAGATGAAGATGGTGTTGCAAAGAAACGTCGCCGGGCCCTTGTGACTGAAGAGGCCGAATCTATTTACGGTACCGCACCTGCTGCTGCTGTTACAAGTGCGGAAGGTGGTCCAACATTCCGAACTGCAATGCGAGATATTCTTCGGTCGAAAGGAGAGACGGAGTCATCCACAGAAGCAACGGAACGTCTTGAGCGGGCACTAAAGAACAAGCGAAACCTCATTGGCATTGATGTGGACGATCACACAAAAGCCTCAGCACTGCGCTCGGAGGTTCGCGCAACTGTTGCAAAGGATTTGGATCGTTACAAGTCTGTTTTACGCGAGCAACGAGAGACAAAACATCTGCAACTGCCCATGCGCATGCCGGATAGTAATCCAGTGCCCTCCACACTTGGCGCCATTGCAGCAGCCGCAGAGGCGCGACTTGTCGACGAGGCCGCAACCGCCCCATCCGGTCACTCATTGAATTCGAATAGGAGCAACCGGACATCGGCGCTTCGGCTTGCGGGAACACTGAATAGCTTATTAACCTCTGCAGGTATTTCTCGCGCCCAGGTGCAGGGCGAAACTGCCGAGGATGGCAGTATTATTCCTTTTCGTAGCGACGATGAAGAAGATGGCGAAGAGAACCCCAATGCCTCTTCACGACGAAACACTGCAGAAGCCCCCACGACGAGTTATATGGCAAAACTTAAATCTATGCTTGCGTACGAGAATGCTCGGCGACGTAGACTCAATCGTATTAAGAGCAAGACGTACCGCCGTATTCAGCGCAAGGAGAAGGACCGGGAGAAGGAGCGGCGTGAGAAAGCTTTTGAACTTTTGAATCCGGAAAAGGCTCGCGCGCGGCTTGCGGAAAAACTTCTGAAGGCCCGTGTGGAGGAGCGTGTAACACAAAAACATAAGAATACAAGCAAGTGGGTTCGCCACGCAAAGCGTTTCGCGCAGTTTGACGAAAGCACAAAGGACGCAATCAATGAGCAGAACATGGCACACCAACGCCTTATGCAAAAGATGGAAGAAGGTGCCGAGGAGGATGAATACCTCAATGCAGCACGCGACGGTGCAGGGAGTGAAGCAGCATCGAGTGAGGAGGAACGCGTTGTGGATTATCTTATTCAAGATGCCACTGGGAGCAAACCTAGCGACAATGGTGGAGAAATTGGAGAAATGGATAATAATAACAATAATAATAACAACAAGAAGAAGTCTCTTACTTCGGTGCTTTGGCGTAGCATCGATGATAATGAAGGTGAAGGGGAGAATGGGAATGGCGCGGCAAAGAAAAAGGCGACACCGACTGAAAAGGCCCGTGAGGACCTGCGCGAGATGAAGTTTATGAAACAAGCGAAAGAGCGTGAAGAAGCACGTTACACTGCTGTGTTGGACCAATTAAAGGAAGACATTCGCCGCGACATGCGCGGGGAAACTGTACGCAGTGACGATGAGCCATCGGATTTAGATGAGAATGGTCATGCGAGAGGTGCCGGCGAGGACATGGAGGACGAAACAAAGAAGCGTTCGTCGTCAAAGAAGAAATCGCTACCAACGTCTGGGGTGAACACGAGTGGGCGAATGGCATTTCAGACTGCCAAGTCACAGAAAGGAGAGGTGCTTGAGCGTATTGTGCTTAGACGTCCCACTGGTATCAGTGCAGGTCAGACAGTGCGCGACGATGGCCATATAGTGATGGACGACGAGGACACAATCCAAAGAAGCGGTGTGGCAGACGACAGTGTTTCCATCACTGACGGCAACAGCAGCAGTGGTGGTCATAGTCGAAGCCACAGCCAAAGCTCTGATGCAAAGGCGCCTCGGGTGGATTCGAAGAAATCTAAAGGAAAAGAGAAGAGGAAACTGGTGACAAAGGAAAACCTCTCAAAGAAAGGGAAAGAGAAACCAGAGATGGGAGATGAATTCGCCGGGGCACGTATGCCAGCTGGGGGCAAATCTCAGACATCTAGCACGCGAATCACAATTCTTCCAAATGCAAACAAACGCACACGTGATGAGAAAGTCAGTGACACACTTCAAAAAAGTGATGTCAAGGAACCAAACACCAGTGCCGTGGCGAAATCCAAAAAGTCCAAAACCCATCACACAGATATCCCCCAAGAGGACTCACTGCAGATGCACCAGGAATACCTCATTGCCCGTGCCTTTGCGCAGGATGACGTGGACGAGGATTTCCTCGCCGCGAAGGCATCGCAGGTTGAAACTGTGATGAAACCGATGGACAAGAACGCCTCGTTGCCCGGTTGGGGCGAGTGGGGTGGCACGGATGAGCGGCTCAACACGCGGCACCAGGCAAAACTTAAGGAACTCGACCTTAAGCGAAGCATTGAACGCACTACACTTATGAAGAGCCGTGCCGATGCGGCACTTGATCATGTGATTATCAATCACGATGGAGTCGAGCTTGTTCCGGATCGTATGCTGTTGCATATGGTCCCGCGGCCGTTCAGTAACGCGACGGAGTTTGCGCGTTCAATGCGGCACCCGGTTGGGCCAGAGTGGAATTCTGCTATTGGTTTTAAGGACTCGAACCAGCCACGTGTGGAGGTACGGCAGGGACAGGCTGTTATGCCTCTTGATCTTTCGCTACGCGGGAAGAAGAAGGTGGCAAAGACGACGCGGCGAAAGAATACGAAGGTTGCGTTGTAATGAAACATCCAAGCACAACGACACACAAAGAGGAAATAATAAAAAAAAAAAAAAGAGAGAGAGAGAGAGAGAGGGAAAACAATCCCTCCCCACTTCTTTGTGGAAAAGTTATTTTTATGCTTTTCTCATTCTCTCTTTGTGTGTATGGTTATCCGTCTATTTCTCACTGTGACGATGCTATATATGTATATATATATATATATATATATATACATATTATGTTGGCTTTCTAGGATTTCTGCGTAGTGTGAAGGGGAAGGCTCACGCTTGTTCCGCATTGGCGTCGAATGTGTGAAGGCACATGATCCCATTAAGTAACAGCGTTAACAAGAACAATCGAAAGGGAAAAAAAAAAATCTATGAAGAAGCGAAGGAGATTTTGCACTTTAACGAAAACAACAACAACAACAAAACAAAACAAAAAAAAAAAAGAAACAGAAGACGACATAACTCTCGTGTAAACAGTTGAAAAGATATACTTTCTGATTTAGACTATTCAAGTACATACGTGTGTATGTGCCTGTGTTCACGTGTACTCACTAATTAAATGCTTTTAATGACTCATACTGGTATTACATGTTTGTTTGCTTTTTCCCCTCTCTTCTATACTTTGCTTTTGCTCTTACATTGAAGCATAGCTCATATTCCTAAAGGCTCGCGCTGAGCCGAGGAGAGTTGTTTCTCTTTTAGAATCTAAAGTGTACTTTTAGGTATGCAGCAATGTCTCTATTGGCCATGACTGCCTAAAACCCTATCGAAATGAATGGAATGCATTCTATGCGCTAAACCGTTTTTTTTTTTGTTTTTTTTCCCTCAGCACAGTGCCTATGCGGTACCTTGAGAATGCAAGAGTGAAGGGAAAATAAATAAAAAAAAGAGAGAGAGAGAAAGGAGGAGCAACAGATAACGCAATGTGAGGCAACGGAGCCCCACGGGAAGAAATGGCAGTGAAATTGTGTGAGGCGATGGGCTGTAAGTGTGGAGTCCGTTTGTTTGTCGCCATTTTGGTTTATGTTGTTGGGCCATTGACATGAAGTTTTATTCGTTTAAACTTACGAATGTGCCATACATGTGTATATTAATGAACTGCCTTCTATAGACATATATATATATATATATATATATTGAATGTATCACTTTATTATTAGTTTATTATTATTATTATTATTATTCTTTTATTTAAATTTCTTATTTGCAATATATAGAAAGGGTCGTGTAGGATTTGAACGGAGAGAACGTACGTGTCTCTCTGCCTTTTTTTTTTTTTCTTCGTGTCTCGTCCTGCATTGGTGGCGGAAGAAAAGGTATAGAGCGTGTGTGGGGCTACTCATTGGTTTCACAGTTGCAAACACATAGTCTCTCTCACACACATACACACAATTACACTCAGCGAACGGCGAAGCAAAAGGGAAAAAATAAAAATAAAAAAAAAAGAAAGAAAGAAAGAAAGAAAAAAAAAAAAAGGTTTGGGAATACCTTTGAGAGTGGAGATAAGGCTCTGAGAAGGAAACCAAAAGAAAAAAAAAAAAACAGGAGATCGAAAGAAAACCATACGGCACCGTTTTATTATTATTATTATTTTTTTTTTTTTTTGTGTGTGTGTAAGGAAAAACATTGACCTAAAACCAAACAAACAAAGAAAAAACCCCAAGGAAAACAAAAAGAAAGAAAAAAAAAAAAAGAAGAACTAGGCATTTGACCGTAGCTAAAGGCGATCCAAAGTTCCATAGTTCATCTTATCTTCACTCCTTAAACGAAGACGAATTCACGCTCTGTACACTTTTACCGGAAGAAGTCTCAAAAGGAAAACAAGGAGGAGGGAAGTAAAAAGCAAAAAAAAAAAAAAAAAAAAACTCAGGAACGCGTTGGGCGTTAGGCGTTTTTGGTCGGTGCGCAAGTTATTTCACACATAAGCATTCATTACTCTGAAGATTCGGGTAAATCATTGGGCTTCACATTGTCCAAATTCGTTTTAGCAACGAGATTTATTTGACACACACCGTGGAGGTTGTTTTTTTTTTTTCAAACTATCACCCCGAACTGATATATATATATATATATATATATATATATATATATATATAATCGAACAGCGAGCGAACAAACAACGAAAGAAGTGAAATATTACGACGAAACTTTCCGCTTCTTCTGATGACAAGTACACCGGAGAGCAAGATTGCCTCTCTTCTTTATATTCTATCGGACGGTGACGATGCCGTGAAATGTCCTCTTGCTCTTTTTTCGCGCAATCTACGCGAATCCTTTTGGATGCATCAGCGATCCAATGTGAATGGCGCCAGTGGCGGGGCCTCAGCGGCGCAAGTGGATCTTGGCGATGTACTCGCCGACCGCTCGCTTGAGCTTCACCGTGAGGAGGAGTCCATTCTCCGTGACCGTGAAGTTGTGCGTGTAACGTATGACAAGCTCCGTGCCGAGCTTTCCCGTGTGGAGGCGCAACTGAAAGTCTTCGAAACCCGCGCGTGTGAGGTGCAGGAACAAAAAGCCTTTTGCAAACTTGCGATGAATCTTCTTGTCAGCGGCGAGGTGCCGGACTTCGTGGCCCCCGGCGGCGATGAACCGCCCATGGCGGATGCCCCGCGCGAAGACGCCGACCTCACCGGCGGTGACGCGGCGGTCACGCCGGCGGTGGATGGACTCGAACCCGCGCCAGAGGTGGCGCCGATGAGCTCCGGGTCCCCGAAGCGTACGCGGCGCGGGACAGGTGCCTCACAGCATAGTGCATTTTCCGCCGATGGCACAGGGAGTGCGACTGGGGCTGGGGATGGTGTGCAGGATAAGGCAACGGTGCAACAGGGATCGAGTTGGAATGGGAATGTAGGCGCGGCGCTGGTCGAGGCGAATATTCACGCAGTGTCTTTGGAAACTGGTCTTCCACGTAACCCATCGTCACCTGCGGGACCACGTCCCGCTGCGGTGAGTACCCCTCCACCAACAAGTACGGCTCTTCTTGCTATGTTACGCTTGCCAGATGTAAAAGAAGCCACACTGCTTCACGCGCTAGATGCGTATGATCAACATTTCTTTGGTGGGCGTTCCCCAGTGGTGTGGGGTGTGTCGCAGCAGCAGCAGCAGCAAGAGATTCTGCCTGTGCTGCTTGGGCTTATGCGACACTTACCACAACCACGCCCACCTGTGCAGTTAGCGGAACTGCGAATTCTCGGCCATGTGTTTCGTGCAGCGAATACAACAACTGGAGGAGATCCGGTAACTTCGTCCTCGTCTGCTTCGCCTACATCGCCTGTTCCAATGGATGTTGTGGGGCCTATGATCAATGCGCTTATACAAGAAGGTCGAGCCGTTGCGGCTCTTACACCACTTTTGCAAAGCGTTAATGATGACGTGAAGTGTGAAGTGCTGGAGTGTCTCTCATCCATTGTTATGATGGGTAGTGTCAATAGTGAGGAGAAGCAAGTCAAACTCTCTGCACTGGACGCGCGGAAGGAATTCCTCTCCTCTGGTGGTCTTCAACCGCTCGTTTCAATTGTCGCCTCTTGCACCTCTGAGATTTTGCTCGAGCGGTCACTTGTGTTGCTCTGGGGACTCATCTCCCGCAACGATGATGTCGAAGGTGTACGAGAAGAGGTGCGACGACTGGGTGGCTTACGCGCGGTCTTGGATTTGCTCTACACGGACTGCATGCCAATCCTCGAGAATGTTGCAATGACTATTGGGTACATCACACGTGAAGAGGCGTCTAAAGTGGATGTGCGCGAGGCGAAGGGACTTGAAAAGATAACCGCCACGCTTCGACATCCTTCAGAGTCTATTCAGACAAAAATGGCAGGTGCCGTGTGGAATTGTGCGAGCAACGCGGAAAATAGATCGTATCTGCGGCAAATTGGATGCATTCCCGCGTTGCTGGAGCTTCTCAGTTCACCATATGAGTTTGTGCGAGAAAATGCCGCTGGTGCGCTCTGGAACCTTAGCGTAGACTCCGAAAACAAGGCTCACATTCTGGACTACGGTGGTATCTCGGAACTCGTGCAGAATATCTCAAATAGCACAAGCGTTAGCGTTGTTGAAAATGCATCAGGGACGTTATGGAACTGCAGTGCCGCCGTTGAGACACGACCAGTGATACGAAAAGCTGGTGCCATTCCCGTACTGCTCTCCGTACTGAACCGCAAGTCACTGGATAACGGTGGCAACAATGGTGGGCGCAGTGCTGGGGCGCATGGGCGAAAACCAGTGCGACCTGCTGGGAAGGATCAGCCTTTGCTGCCCATGAGTGACAAAATTATGGATAATGTGGCCGGCACGCTGCGCAACTGTGCGATTAATGATCAAAACAAACCTGCGATTCGTGAGGCTGGTGGCGTTGAGTTACTCCTTTCGAAGCTTGAACACGGGATACTGCACCACCCGGGTTCTTTGCCCATATCGACGCTTGACAAGATGGCGTCTACGCTTTGGATTCTCACCATATCTCCCGAGATCAAACACAGTGTGCGACTTGGTGGTGGCATTCCGATCCTCGTAAAAATTCTCGAGACCACTTCCTCTTCTTCGTCGTCTGCCTCTACTTCTTCTTCTTCCCTCCCGCGGCCTTTACAGCTGACAATGAATGTGAAGGAAAAGGTTGTTGGCATTCTACGCAACTGCTCCACCGTGCAGGAGAATCGCCCAGTGATGGTTGCCGTTGGCGTGGTGCGTGCGCTTGTGCGCGTTTTGGATGACTGCTATGCCTGGCGCCATTCAACCGCGTCGAATAACAATGTGAGTCATAACTCCTCCGCTTCATCGCCTGCGACGACAGCTCAGCCCTCGCTGCAGCTAAAGGAGACCATTGCCTCCGCCATGTGGTATCTCTCACGTGATGACAAGGTTGTCCCGCGTGAGGAGGGTGGACTTGAGCTGCTCTGCCGCATGTTGCAAGACCCGGATCAGCCGTCTGTCGTGATCGAACAGGCCGCCGGGGCCCTTTCTTCGCTCACAGTCAACAGTCAAGAAAACCGCGCACGGCTGCGTGAGTTCGGCGGTCTTCACGCGCTTATTCGCGTGGTTGAGGATAAAGCCAGAGTGGTCTTTCCCGCCTCGAGCACGACAGGGCCGGGGACGCAAAAGCTCACGGCGCAGAATGGGGGAAAGGGCGGATACGCCACAGGGAACAGTGGTAAAGGAGAGATTGTGGTCTCAGACACATATGCCGTACTCAATGCACTGCTCGCGATTCGCAACAGTACGTCGTCGAATGATGAGAATCTTCGCAGCGTAGCAGAGTACCGCCGCGTGGACGGAGCCGCGGCTTCTTTTACAATGTCTCTGCTTTACATAATCCAGCATGGCTCGGAGGACTGCGCGCGGGAGGCCGCGCTGTGCGTGAAGAATCTCTGTGGGCACGCAAAGGCACTGGAGCTGTTGTTGCATCAGGACGCGGTGGAGTTACTCGGCGGACTCGCGGAGCGCGGCTCAACGGACTCTGTGCGAAGGGCAGCGGCGATGACATTGCATTCGCTTGCTCGCGCACAGCGGAGATGAGGACGCACGTATATATATATATACTGAAAGAGATATATATATATATAGAGAGAGAGGAGAAGAAAATGAATACATGAAGTGACTTGAAGTGACTTGAAGTGGGGATGCTGTGGAACGGAGTGAGGCATTGATGATAACAACGAGATGGAAAAAAAAAAAAATCAGCCGCAATGCATCAGGTAATGCTTATTGTCGGTTTTTGTGTGTATCTTTTTTTTGTTTGTTTGTTTGTTTCTTTTTGTTTTTTGTTTTTTCTTATGTGAGGGGAACTGCTGCGGCATTATACAGTTTCTGATTTGGGAGGCATGTCCGTACGAAGCGAGTGTGTGGGGAAATGACTCACAAGACGAAGGAGCACCTTCAGTAAAGCTCATACATACACAGCGAAAGAGTGCGTGAAAGTGAAAACAATGAGAAGTTTAGATTGGAGAGAGAGAGAGAGAGAGAAAGGCGATTTGATACAAGTGTGGTTGTATATATATATATATATATATATATACATATATATTAAAAAGACTTTGAAAGTAAAGAATGCTAAAAAGAGAATCTTAGAATTAAGAGAATGAGTCGTTATGTCTGGTAGGACTTGCATCATTCTATATATATTTGTATATATATATATATATATATATATATGCATACACATATATATGTTTTTGTTTGTGTGTGTTTGTATGCATGTGTCTGTGAAGTTGGAATTGGGAAGTGGAGGAGAAAATGCTTTCCTGTACTTTTGCTTTTGTGAATACTACTTTTGAAAGAGATACAAAAAAAAAAATATATCAATAAGTAAACCCAAAAGAAAAAAAAAAAAAAAGGAAGACAAGGCCACTATTACTTTATTTCTCGACTGACTTTCGCTGCAATGACAGGCTATTGTAAAGAAAAAAAAAAAAGAAATTAGTTTTTTTTTTCCATTTTTTTTTTTTTTGCGTATCTCTTACATACTGTTACAAACTTTTTGCGCGTGCATGGGATTAAGATGGAGAGCTTGCTTGTATGCTTTTCGTAACGGGTTTTTTTTTTTTCTTTTTTTTTTTTTTTGATTTTAATTTTTAGTAGAAGATAGGTTGTGTCTCTGTCGGTACAAGTGTAAGAAAAATAATAACAATAGGCGGCACCACCACCACACATACACATCCATATACGAAAAAAATATATATATATATAAAGAACAAAAGAGGAGAGACCTATACATATATATATATATATATATATATAATATTTATATATAAATAACAAAAGACAAGTGAATAGCACCAGAAGCACAACAAAAGAGAGCCGTAGAAGCAGTCTACTAGAAGAAGCCTTTCCACATCGACTTTCTTTTTTTTTTTTTTATCCAGTTTACCTCTTTTGTGCTTTTGATTCGTATTCCCCCCTCCCCATCCTTCCGCTCTCGCTCTCTCCTTTTTTTTTTTTTTGTGTGTGTGTGTGTGTTTGTTTGTTTGTTTTTTTGTTGCACTGCGATGTCTATTTTCCAAAACGGAACAGAGAATAGTGCCCAATCCCTTTCCCCTCACTTTGTATACCTGAGTGGCCCAGGTGCCGCACTGCCGTCGAGCGAATATATTCGTGTGATTGCGTACAGCGCGTCTCACGGAAATGCTTCTCGAGGGAACGGCTCTGCGGTGAATTCCACGCAAGACACAGAAGTTGAAAAGAGTCGCGGAAAAGAAAGCAAAGAGAGTAGCGGCATTGGTGCAAATGGCAATGCCAGTGCGGAACGACATGACTTTGCACTACACATGCGCGGGGCGCGGTTGTGTCGGTTATTGGATGTTGTATTAGACACGGCGGACTTATGTCCTTCGGATGCTGAAGGCAATAGAACCGCACAATACACAGTTCCACCAGTAGTCCTCCCACACGCCACACGGCGCGGCTGTGAAACGGTTTTTTGTTATCTTGAGCTTCTCACGCGACGTATGCCGACGGCGATTGGGAAACCACTGCGCGCTCCACTGGAGGAACTCCTGCAGCCGTGGGAACTGCGCTTTCTGCTAAAGCAATGCCTTGACGTTGCGAATGATACGGAAGGTGCGAATCGCGCAAAAGGTACAAATGGGAAGAATGGGAATAGTGCGGACGATGCGCTGCCGGGGATTGCGGATTGTTATAAAAGAATTCTCGCCCGTGCCCCGAACTCTCTTTCGCTTTTGCTTGAAGTCGCCATGATCAGTGACTTTCTGCGCATTGACTCCCTGTGTCAGTTGACTTGTGCGTTTGTGGCATCGCTTGCGGTGGGCGCGGGGTCCGGGGCGGAGCTGCTGCAGCTGTGCGGGCAGTCGCGGGCGATGACAGAGGCGGAGTTGGAGCCGCTCTACGAAGAAATGCCGTTTCTGCGAATGAATGGACACCCGGGAACGTAAGGAGAGAAGAGAATAATGTATGTATATATATATATATATATATATATTAGTGGTGAGGAGGGGCATTGCAGGGTTTCCTATTTGGGGGGGGGAGAACGGGGGGAAATCAGTGGATTTGTGATTCTTTATGCCTCGTTGTTTTTTTTTGTTTCGTTTTGTTTTGTGGGTGTGTGATAATAGTGTTGGGGTTCTTTTGCGTTTGTTTGTTTATTTGCATAAGAAGAAAAAGAGAAGATAACGAGCAAAGAGGTATTGGGGGGAGGGGGGGGGGGAATGCCTGCGAAGAGGAATAGGTCTATCGGTTTGTCTCTTCTTCACTCTTTCTTGTTTTTTTTTTTTTTTCTGCTCTCTACTCTGTTGGTCCAGTACTCCTAACAGCACTCCCATCGACATATAATTAAATTATATATAGTTTTAAAAAATCTCTGTACTCTTCAATTATTTCTGTTGATTTGTGGTTTTTCCCGGGGGTACAGAGAAAAGACTGATGGGCGCAACAAGCGAAGAGTGCTACATGAATATAAAAATATTGGTATAAGTTAACACACACACACACACACACACACACAAATATAAATACAAATACATACACACCGGTAGAAAAAGAAAAAAAAAAACTGATTGAAAAGGAAAGCTACAAAAAGGAATAACAAAGAGATTTTTTTTTTTTGAATTTTTAGGATTTCCGGACCTGTAGACTCAAATGCGGTGAAACTAGAACTCATTTCATCTGTATTCGTCAATGTATATATATATATATATATATGGATGAATCAACCCCATAGAAAACATCATCAAAGTCGGAATAAGTAATGCATAATAAAGAAGGAGGATTAGAAAGTGAGATTTACATTACATGTAGATACGCAAAACAAACACGCACACAGACACACATATAAGCAGAACAACAACAACAACGAAAAAAAAGAAGAAGAAGCGATGTCATTAAAAACTGGCCGGCCCTTTACAACTTTTTTTTTTTTTTTGTCACTTGTGCCCTTTTTTTGTTGTTGTTGTTGTTGTTTGCATTTATATCTTAATACGTACATTAGTTTCTCTCCGTTTGTTATTATTGTTATTGTTTGTCTTTGCTGCCGCTTCTTTTTTTTTTTTTTTTTTGATATTTTCTCTTTTACAGTGGTGTGCTGGACGGATTCCTATCTTTTACTTGTAACTGAAGGAAAAGCAAAAAAAGAGAAATTTATAATGTCTCGTCTATTTATGCGTTCGTTTCTTTCATTCTTTATCATTTTCTTTTGTTATTATTTTGTTGTTGTAAAAGGGGAAATAAGAGGAATACTAGAAAAGAATATAATCTTATATTGCCAAGCACTTTCAAAAAGATAAGCGTTTTTCTTTTTCTCTTCTAGTGTGTGTGTGTGTGTGTGTGTGTGAGACTGAGTGTGCGATTTAGCGCAGACATTTGCCGAGTGATTTTTTTAAATATTTTTTTTTGTATGTTTTGTTCTCACAGCTCCAAGGCGAAGAGGAAGAGGGGAGATGGAAAAACAAAGCAATCACAGACAGTGGATAAGAAGTGAGAAACAGAATGTGAAGGTGAATGAGAGTGTTTAAAGAATTGTATTGGTGTGCGTTATTTGGTAATATATTGTGATACTCACTCAAAAGCAATGTATGCATATATATATATATATATATATCATTTATTTTTTTCTTCTACATTTTATTCTTCGAAAAAAAAAAAAAGAGAAAAATTAAAAGGCAAGACAAGAGGTATCTATCGCTTGCTTCTAAACCACCCTATATATATATATATATATATATATATATATAGATAGATAGATAGATAATTCTCGCCAACTTTATACCAAAGACTTTTTTTAAAAAAAAAAGGTATTATTGCTTGCTTTTCAAGGAAGGGGAAAAAAGTAAAGGAAAAAAAAAATTATATATATATATATAAAGCCGAAAAACAAAGGAAAGGGGGCAAGAAGGAACCGTCTCCCCCCTCACTCACTCCTTTAGCCTTCTTTTGACTGAAATGAGTAGTGAGGCGGAGCGCGATCTCGCGGGGACGCCGCCGCCGCTCCGGCAGCGCCTTGCGGTCTCTCTCTCCTGCGACTACGACGAGGAGGACGAAATCAGCGGCGGTGTGCTCAACAGCAGTACGTCCACCGCCGGCCCGCCGGGCTCGCGCCGCACGGGTCGTTATCTTCGGCCGTGGGCTGTGGGCTCAAACACAAGCAGCAGTGCGTTGAGCTCACCACAGCGGGCTCGCCATCGTGGGGCGTCGAGGAAAACGGGGAGTTTTCGTACACTGAACTCGCCGGGTGTGCAGGGGAATTTAAATCAGCGGAGTCTTAGTACGGCGAGCACTGTGGCAAGTTTGATTGGCAGTGCCCCGGAGTGGAGCCGCTCTTTTTGTGTATTCAATCCCGGGCGTGCGGTGGCAGTGAAACGGCAGACACGTGGTTCGATGTACTTTGGGCATCACTTGCTCTTCACCGGAAAGCCCTCTCCTGGCGGTGCCGCCACTTCTTCACCGATGGCGGCGGGAACGGAAGGGCGTCAAAGGCAGTCGATTTCGGGTAGCAAACCGGGCTACGCATCTTTTAGTCCAGTCACGAGCGGTGTGGCTCATGGATTTAATCACTCTACGCTAAGCGATGCACGTAGCCCCAGTGCGATCTTTGCTGGTGGGCAGTCGCAGTCGCCTTCGGCGAGTCCGCTGCTTGGGACGACGGGATGTTGGAATTGGTCTCCGCGGCCTTCTGTGATGCTCAGTTTCCCGTCGAGTCCAGCGTCACACTCTTTCTATTATAACCACGTCAGAAGAGGAGGAGGTATGATATCGTCGGCGAGGAGGGAGATACCCATGATGTTTCGCACGCTTTGTTGCCATCTTGCGCTTACGGGGAAGCCTTTTATTAGTGGCAATCCATATCACCCGATAGACACACGCAAAGGTCCATTGATCGGTGTCGGGGGATTTGCAAAGGTGTACGCCGGTGTGGATTGCGTGAGTGGACAGCTGGTGGCGATTAAAGAGATTAATATTGCAGAGGTTAAGGACCTTGAAGCGCTTAATACGATTAGAAAAGAATTCGGTATCCTCGAATCTTTACGGCACCCAAATATAGTGTCATATCACTTATTTGAACACAGTGCGTCACAGAAGGTTTGTCGCATTGTGATGGAATTGCTGACAGGTGGGTCCATGCTCAATCTCTTGCAAAAGCATGGACCTCTGCGCGAACCGATCCTTCGCAGGCTTGCACGTCACATTCTCCAGGCTATTGCTTTTATTCATAAGGAAGGCATTTCTCATCGTGATATCAAACCGGCCAATATCCTTATAAGCCACCGAGGTGATGTGAAGTTGTGTGACTTTGGATGCAGCAAGCGAGTCAATGAACTGAGCAAAGCGACGAGTTGCATTATTGGAACCCCTGCGTACATGTCACCAGAATCTATCAGGGGTGAGTCCAGTCACAAGTCGGATATCTGGTCAATGGCTTGTTCGCTATTTGAACTTGCGACTGGCATGCTACCATGGTATCATGCCGGTATTCAGGATAACCTTCCGCTTATGTTTTATATTACAACCTCTAGTGAGACACCACTTGTGTTGCCTTTACAAGATAATATGCAGGAATTCAGTTCTGATTTTATGAATTTTATGGAAATCTGTTTTACGCGCGATGTACGGCGACGTCCGGAGGCCACGGAATTACTTGAGCATTCTTGGATTACTGGTGATACGTTCAACTTTTTGAATTCCCATGCGACTTCTCAGAGGAAGAGTGTGAGTGCTTCTTTCACCGGGAGCGGAAATCGCGGTTCAGGAGCAGAACGCCCATTGAATGTCGCCCGCAGTTCGACACAATCATTTGTCTTTCAAGACGATGAGTCTTTACTACAGCACGAATTCGAAGACGTCTCTGCGGTGATTTCTGTGGATAGGTGTACACAATGGATGGCCATGATGACGGTAGACTCTGACGATGTGGCTGCGGATTCCTCTTCTGTGCCTTTGGACTCCGCTCAGCGTATCGAGCGTCAAATTCTCGAAGCGCCACACATAAGTAGCAGTGCGGCAACGTCCAGTATGCCAAGTTGTCAACTCCCGCCATCACCACCACACGCGAGTCAAGCAAGTGTGAGTGGAAACGCCGCCCATGCACCAACTTCGAGTCAGACAGCTTCACTCGATCACGTCATGTTACATGAGACCTTTAACTACACTATCCCACTTGGTGCCTCGGCGGGGCGTTTTGTATTGCCTTCGTATCATAACTCCCCTTCCTCGGCAATGGCCTCATCGCAGCCTCAGTATCTACGCATCAACGCGGATGGGTGTCTGGACTACGCCGCAGCGGACGATGACGATGTCGAACTCGATGCCTCTGGTGCAGTGATGCTGGACGAGGTCTTGGCAAGCGCGGCTTCTCACTATAACCACACATCGGCTTTACATGCCACACGTGGGGGAAGTCCGACTGGTGGAGCGGCCTCACGGGCGCCGCATATGAGTCCAGGATCATTCTCTTCACGAAGTCCTGTTGGTCGCGTCAGTCGTCCTGTCCCGACGCCTCTCATGACGCAAAACCCAAGCCTTTCGCTGCACTCCAGTACATCTTTTGCCTCACGTGTCGTTTCACCATCGCGGCGGTCGCCCACTGTATCGAGTGCGTCACTGCGTGTATCACAGCAAATGCCAAGTCCTTTTGTCTCTCCTTCCGCGCAGACAAATATCGGCGCTTCGGGAGAGCGCGGTGGGGTGTCGGCCACGCATTCACAAAACGCACAAAGCAGCAATGATGATGTGGTGAGTCTCTCGCGCGGGCCTCCACTCCCAGAGAGTATTCAAAGAGACAGTGAAGGACGGCTGTGTATGTCACTCGCATTGTCCACTGGCGGCCCAGAAGGTTTGGTGAACATTGCGCTAAACGTTGACCCCGAGGATGTGCAGTGTAAGTATATTGAACGGCGACCAAGTTATGTTGTCGCGATCAGCAATGACGTGCGGGCGCAACTTGCCGCAAAGTTTCAGGAACTCTCGTCTAATAAAACAAGCACTCCACGTGGAGGCCCGCCCTCTATGCCGACCACACGGCGCAGTGTTCATAGCTTTTCAAACCGAATGCCACCGCATGTCTCGTCCAACTCTGTTTCCCCGTCTATTTCACCCGCACGGCGATCTCTTGCGGGGGACGGGGGCGGATCCTTTGCGGGACTGGTGCGGCGGCACAGAGGACAGCAGTGGGGAGGCCGAAGAAATGACAGCAGTTCCGTCGGGTCCTGTGTTTCACATGCACGCTCGTCGTCGAATAGTTTGCAAACGAGAGAGGAACGGCGATACTATACGAGAACAGAGGCGGACGAATCGTTGGAAGGGGAAATGGACAAGGAGTAAACGAAAAGGAAAAGAAAAAAAAAAAAGAAAAGGTAAAAGAAAATAATATATTTTTTGTTTTTGTTTTTGTTTTTGTGTAATGTGAGCAGAAGCTTAGGAGGGGGACGAATGCTCAAAAACAAAAACAAAAACAAAAAAAACTTTGTGTGTAATGTATGCTCTATGTATTATTGTCCCCCGTAAACAAAAACAATGACGTTGAACTCACTATCTTTACTGAGACTATAGTCATGCAAGTTCACGTATGTATATGTCTATGCCATTTTATGGATCTTTAAAATGTTTTTTTTTTTTTTTGAGTGTATATAAACTCTGTCTACAGAAGATGGCAAAAAAGAATACACGAATAGACATCATGAAAAAAAAAAAGAAGAGGAATGCACAGAATGGAAGCCAATTACTCCGTGTGTCGATAGAAAAGCCGGAAAGGGAGAGGCAAACAAACAAAAAAAGTAACAAAAAAAGTGAAACTCGGTTTCTTCTGTCTCTCATTAGTAAGAGCACAGCTGAAGAGAGTATGGACAAGGATGATGTGAGGTGGAGTAAGTAAAAGAATTAGTGTTTATTCAACATTTTTTTTTTGGGGGGGGGGGTTTCTTTTTAGAGATGCAGGTCTCTAGAATTAATGTTGCTATTTGCACTGTAAGCGTCAATGCATGTTCTGAATGCATACAAAGTAATTGTAATGATAAGAAAAAAAACATTGTAATCGCGATGTGGTGCTTTTTTTTTTTTTTCGTTTTTGCTTTTTTGTTGTTGTTGTTACTGCGCCCGCTATTCATTTTTTTTTTTTTTTCTATTTCGTGTGTTTTTTTTTTCGTTTTTGTCTTTTTATTGCGCACTAGTATATATATATATATATAATAGCACAATTTTTTTGCAAATACAAAAATGGACGGAAAGACTGTTACGAAACGTCATCTTATTGGTATGAATAACTTTCTTCCTGCAATTCATCGAGTGCATGTGATCCCCTTGTCATGTGTGTGTGTGTGTGTGTGTGTGTGTGTGTGTGTGTGTGTGTGTGTTTTTGTCTCTTCTGTGCATACGTACTTATTTCTACATATGACATATATAGATATATATATATTTTATTTATATTTATACACTTCACTTTCTTTGCTGCACATCTATGCCATCTTCTATTTTATTTTATTTTCTTTTTCCCTCACCCAAACGCACACATTTACAAACAAACAAACAACAACAAAAAAAAAAACGCGTTTTACCGGGTCAATAATATTAATAATAAAATCATTAATAATGATACCACTAAACCAGTGCCCCGATTTCTCTGTGTGTCTTCTGTGACCCACGAGAGACTTTTATTTGCAAAATGGACTCTCTCCTCGCCGGCGCCGCCGCCGGCCTCGTCGTCGACCTCACCCTGTACCCCCTCGACACCCTCAAGACCCGACTGCAGTCCAAGGACGGCCTCCACGGCGCCGGCGGCTTTCGCGGGATTTATCGCGGGATTGGGGCCGTCGCCGTCGGCTCCGTCCCGGGCGGGGCGGCCTTCTTTGTCGGGTACGACCTCACCAAGCGCACGCTGCTCGGCGCGGCGGCGGCGGAGGAGGCGGGGGCGGGGGGGCGCGTGTGCGTGCATGCGGCCGCGGCGGTGACGGGTGAAACGCTTGCGTGTCTTACGCGGGTGCCGGTGGAAATGGTGAAGCAACAGTTGCAGGTTGGACATCACACAAGTATATGGCGTGCGCTTGTGCATATTACACACGGGGATACCACTTCTTCTGCTTCTTTTTCGGCATCTTCGCATTGTGCCTCTACGGCTACTTCTTCTTCTTCTTCCTCTCACGGTGCCTCGATGGCCTCTTCAGAGTCTCTGCGTAATATTCGCTGGAGTGGTCTGCCGCGACTCTTTCTGGGTATGCCGGCAATGCTTTTGCGCGAGATCCCATTCGCCGTGCTGCAGATGTCTTGCTACGAAACTCTCAAGTCCACACTACGCACAGATCAGTCTCCACAGTATCTTCCACTCTGCGGTGCGGTGAGTGGAGGCCTCGCGGCATTTCTCACCACTCCGCTGGATGTGCTAAAGACACGTATCATGCTTGGGCAAGTTACGGCACAAGCAGAGACTCGCGGAATCGCAGTGGTGCGTGCGGCGTTTCGTGATGTATGGCATGAGGCTCCGCGTGTGTCCGATCGGTGGGGACGGCCACAGCGATTCTTTCGGGGCGTTGTGCCACGGGTTGCGTGGATTTCGTTGGGTGGGAGTGTCTTCTTTACAACGTACGAAATGGTTCGGGCGGGTTGCCAGTGGATCGGGGAGCACTAGGAGCCACACACACACACAAACATACATGGTTTCTCCCAGTCTCTTTCTATATATATATATATATATATATATATATATATATTTATTTATTTATTTATTTATTTATTTATATGTCTTTCTGAACTATTGAATTGATGAGGAAGGGTGTGGTGGTGTCACCGCACACTGTGGCTATAGCGTATGGGAGATTTAAGAAGAGCAGAAAATGAAATGAGAGAAAAGAGTCTGAAAGGGTGGAAAAAAAAAAAAAAAAGGTGGAGCTGGAGTATATGAGCGGACAAACATAAGTCATTTTATCTTCACAGATATACGAAAGTATTTAAAATGGGAGAAAAAAGAAGAAGAAGAAACAAACCAAAGCATATAAACATGTTTAGAGAAGATACCACAGTTTGAAAATAACATTTTTTTTTCTATTTTTTGTTACGATAGATTGCCTGTCTTGCTCTAATATTGTTGTTCTTTGACTTTTTCTTATTGTAAACTGTATGGAATTGAACCTCGAAGTCTCTCAGTTATTGTTTTTTTTTAAAAAAAAAACTACAATTCCCGCAACTCTTCCTATTTATATTTCTTCTTTATCTTTCTTCTTTATGTTTACTCTTTACATTCACAATATATATATATATATATATTTTTTTTTTTACTTGAAAGGGTAGGAATATACCTTCACCGGGGTACATAAAAAAAAAGAAAAAAAGTTACTAGAGGATAGAAACCTGAAGAACATCTTTCAAGGCAACGCCATTCACACTAGAAAAAAAAAAATTAAATTAAAGAAAAAAAAAAAATAAAATCAAAAAAAATTAAGAAAAAAAATATAATTTTTTTTTTTTTTGTAAAAAAAAAAAAAAAAACGTCTAAAAGGAAAAGAAGGTATAGAGAAAGTACGAAACAAAATTAATAGCACTGAGTGAAAGAGAGAGAGAGAGAGAGAAGAGCGATATAGCGCACCTGTGTGAGTGTGTGAGTGAGAGAGGAGGGGGAGAGAGAGAGAGAAAAAAAAGAATATATATATATATATATATATATAAAGCGAGAGAGAGTTATTGCCATAGGAAATTGCAATACGACACATGAACGGCGGCAATGTTGTTTCAGGGCAGCAGAATCGACAGAGACAACAGCAGCAGCAGCAGCAGTGGGTGCATCACAACGAACACGTGTTGTGCAATGGAGATGCATCTCTGTGTGTGCGGGAGGCCTCTCAGATACTGCCGTGCCCGCCGCCTGTGGCCTTTTCTCACTCTTCTCCGAACTCTGCGGGGGGGGAAACCCACTGGCAAGCCGGCTCCCCCTCGCAATCCTTTTCCACACTCGTCTCCTCGAGAACACTTTTAGGAAGAAATGCTTTGGCGGCGGAGGCGCCAAGTGCCTCTGGAGCGCAGCAGTACCGCCCGGATCATTTCCAGCGTGTGCCTGTAACGCGTGTGAGAAACGGAAACGCGGAGCGGTCGCACACATTGTCGCCGAGTACACAGTCCCTGCCCTCAGGGGGAGGACCGGCGGCACAGGGTTCGCCTTGTCATGGCAGTTACCATCACCATCATCACCATCATCACCATCACCATCACCATCATCAATATTATCATCACCAACTAGAGCCGTCACATCAATCCAACGGCCAAGAAAGGTTTCAGCCATTGGCTTTGGCTTCCTCCGCTTCAAGCTGTGAGGCGAGACCGCACGCATACGCCTTCACGCCAGAGCGTGGCAGAAGGGCCTCGCAGCAAATGAACTCGTCCCAGTGTGTCAATGGTGGAAAGGCTTGGGCTCGAAATCATATGCATATGCGAGCTTCACACGATCTATCACGTTCTTTGCCGCAAAGTCAGCCGCAACAGCAAAGTCAGCAACAGCAGCAGCAGCAGAAGCAGAAGTCACAAAAATCACATTCTTTTCCAGTACGTGCGAGAGGCTCTGTGTCGTTGCGCAGCCGTGTTATGAGTTATCCCTCTTCCAATTATCGTCACCCCACGCAGCACCAGCAACAGCAGCAGCAGCAGCAGTCCCATGCAGTACATTCGAAACAGCACTCGCAAGCAGTAGAAAGGGTCACATCGCCGAAATATCCATCACACAATAGCAACAAAAGTTTAGGATGTTCTATTTTGACTGATCACAGTGAGGTGCCATGCACGCAGCGCGAGTCCCCGCAAGCGCCTTCTCAAGTGCTTGCAGAAGAACCGGTGCGGCTCTACCTGAATGCCTCGTACCTATCCGATGATAGTCCAATTGCCTCCACTCCAGCAGCCCATTCCTCTTCGCAAAACGAGGATCGCTCGGCGCGCGAAAATGGTGACTTTTTAATTCCACCACAAACCGCACAGGTTACGGGTCGCCCTACGTGTTGTTTGGATTTGGATGACACACTTATTCACACGTTTGCCGACCGCCCCCCGTGGTGGGATCCCGTGCATCACCCGAGACAGTTTGAGATTGAAGTAGAGGTCGAGGAGGAGGAGGTCTTTGCGCATAGAGTATTTGCCGAGGGAAATCACACGGAATGGATGGGTGCACATTACCGTGACTCTCACTTGCCGCATTATAACGCACAGTCAGAGGGACCGTCACAGATGCACGTGTCACACAGCGGTGAAGCACGATCGTCTCATTCCATCTTAGCACGTGAACGTTTTTATGTCTGCCTACGCCCCCATGTAGATGAGTTTCTCCGTGTGTGTTTTGAAAACTTTGAGGTCGTTTTCTTCACCACAGGGACGGAGGAGTACGCACGGCAAATCTTTGAGATTCTCGACCCGGAGCGTCGTGCGCATAGGCTTTACCGGCAGCACTGTACGCGCGTTGGAGTGCGTAGTTACAAAAAAGATCTATCACGACTCGGCCGACCCATCCATCGCGTTTTATTATTTGACGACCGCGGGCCGGAGGTGAGCTTTCAGCAACGCAATGTGCTCTTTTGTGAACCTTTTATCATTGAAGGCGTGGATGACCCGTACGAGCGAATGCTGCACGATGAGGACCTCGTCGGGTATGCGAAGTTCCTCCGGGCACTTGCGCGCCTCCCCGACGCCGTGATGCTCGAGGCCGTGCAGGACTACCAGGAGACGACAAGCGCACAGATGGACGCGGAGGTGCGGCGTGTGTTGGAGAAACAGGAACAACCGCACGCGGACGGTGCCCGCGGCAAAATGGAAGAGGAGAGGAGAGGAGTGTAAAGGAAATAGCAAAACGTGTGTGTTTATGTGTAGTTGTGTGTATGTATGTATGTATATATGTATATATATTTGTGTCTGTGTGTGTGTGGGGGGGGGGGTTTGTTTTTTGTTTTTGTGTAGGAGAGAGATAGAGAGAGAAGTGGGTCATTAAGAAAAGATAAATGAGACACGCACATATATATATATATATATATATATATATATAATATTAAAAAAATGCCAAATTCAACGTCAAATTAAAAATGCGCAATTTATAGAGCGTGACCGGCGAAGGACAAAAAAAGAAAAAAAAAAAAAACTATCTGTACGTATAAGGAATCTGAAGAAGAAATCAAAAAAAAAAAAATAATAATAATAAAAAAAAAAAAAAAGGTCGGAAGGTACCGGGAGTTAATGATACAAATAGAATCTCAAAGAATCAAAGAAGAATGACGAAGTAAATACTAAATCGAAGAAAAAAATAAAAAATATTTGTTTTTGTTTTTTTGTTTTTGCATTTTATTGTTGCCAATGAACAAAATTAAATTAAAGGGATAAATAAGAAAAAAAAAAAAGTTAATGTATGCAATGAAACCTCAAAGGATTAAGAAAAAAAAAAAAAAAGAAGAGAGAGAATAAAGAATTCAAAAGCCGAAGTGAGAGAGAAACATAAAACGAAATAGAAGTAAGAACTATTAGTAAACGATAATTGTTTTTGGTTTTTGTTTTGTTTTTTGTTTTTGTTTTGAATGTCGAGCAATAAAATAAAAAAAAAAAAAAACATTATGGACTGGAGGGACCAGTACCGCATTTCTTATTACACGAAATTAGAAATCGGATCAAAGATGAACACAACGGAATATGAAGATATCATTTCTGATCTTCTTTAATACTTTCTCTTTTGCTTTTTTTTTATTATTATTATTATTATTATTGTTTTTCATTTGTTTTTTGTTTTGTTTTGTTTTTCGCAATAGTTGAGAAGTTACACTTTGTTACTTTTATTTGTTGGTATTCTTTGTCCTGCCCGGTACTTCCTCGAACTTTTGTTTTTTTTTTTGTTTTGTTTTTTTTTGTTTAAAGACATATGTCTTTGCACAAAAGTAAAAAAAAAAAAAAATAATAATAAGTGAATAAGAAGAAGACGAAAGAATATCTTTTCAATTTTTATTTTTATTTTTTGTTGTTGTTGTTTTTTTTCTTCATGAACATCAGTAATTCTTCAACTTCCAAATTTCTTTTTTCTTTTTCTTTTGTATTTTGTTTATATTATATATATATAAATATATATATATAATATAAATACTGTGTGGAATTGCTGTCGACTCCATTTTTTTTTTTTTTGTTTTATCAGTGTGTGTGTGTGTGTGACTCCATTGTGTGTTTTTGATTTTTGTACTTTAAGTCTTCTTGGCTTTGGAATGTACTTTTTTTTTTTTTTTTCTTTTTGTTCCTTTTGTTGACTTTTGTTTTGTTTTGTTTTTTGTTTTAAATTTTGATTTCTTCGTATGTAAGTACTTGAGACTGTGTGAAGGAAGAGGGCTTTCCTTTTCCAAAACCAAAAAAAAAAAGAAAAAAAAAAAAAAGAAAAAAAAGTGAATATTTCTGATCCATAGTTTTCTCATTTTTTTTTTTTTGCTTTTGTTCCATTGTGTACTTTATTCAAAAAAAAAAAAAAACTTTTTTTTTCCTCACAAAAATGCACTTGTCAAATGATTTTGGCCTTTCTCTCTCTATCTCTCATACAAATACACATAAAAACTTATATATATATATATATATATATATATGTATATATATATATATATATATTTGTTTATTTATAACATGTATGTATGTATAATGTGTGTGTGTAATAGCCTGAAATGTATTATTGGTTTGGAATGAATGAGAGAAGTGAATAAATAAATTATTGAATATAAATATTTTCAATAATGACAGGAGAAGGCTTTAACGCAATTTATATTTATATTGAGAGAGATTGTCCTGTGCTCATTACTTTTTTTTTTTTCTTTTCTCTTTAATTTTATTGAATTGCTTTTGTTCTTACCAATGCACAAATTTTTTTTTTTTTGATTTAATGAAAAAAAAAAAAAAAAAAAAAGAGAAAAAAAAAAAGAATAGAGAAGAAACAGAGAGTTCGGGGTTCATACATTCACTTTTTTTTTTTTTTTTGCCTTTAACTTCTGAACAAATTGTTCACTGAACAGTTCTTTAAGGCTTTCGTACAAAAAAAAAAAAAAAAACGAAATGTAATAATTTTGAGCTGACCAAAACTTTTTCCTCACAGTTTTTCTTCTACTTTTTCGTTATATTTCTGATATTGCCTCTGCTGTGATGTGCCCTATAGAATAAATAACTTTATATATTTATATATATTTATATTTATATATAAATTATTATTTATTATTTTCTAAAGGGTTCCAGTGGAATGGAGACTTTGGGAAAGAATAGACACAAACCATCGAATAAAAATATATTTATATTTATTTATTTTAATTTATGTAAATTAAAATAAATATAAATATATGAAACAGGTGGCGGTGAGGCATTGTTCAGCTCTTTTTGGGGGAAATCTTTTCTTTTTATGTTTTTTTTTTTTTTTTTTGTTATTTATTTTTTTTTTTTTTCTTTTGACTATTTATCTCTGTGTGATAAATTGTGGAGAAGTGTATTTTTAATCCTTTTTTTTTTTTTTTTTGTTATTTATAACGCAAAGAGAGGCACTGCACAGAAAAAAACTGTTTCATTGTATTTATGTCACACTATATCCCCTCACATCCCAAAAAAAAAAAAAAAATTTAAAAAAAAAAATTTAAAAAAAAAAATTTTTTTTTTTTTTTGTGATTTTGTGTTGTCGTTATTTAGTTATTTATCCGTATCTTTTTTTTTTTTTTTTTTTCCTTTCTTCACTCTGTTTGTGTTTGTGTGTTTTGTTTTGTGCATTTATTTGCACAATCACTATTATTATTATCATTATTATGATTATTAGTATTTATTTATTGTTTTTTTTTTTTTTTTGTTGCTGTTGTTGTTGTTGATGCGAATAGAAAGTGCTGCGGGAATTCGAATTTAGGAAAAAAAATCAAAAAATATGTTAGAGCCTTTTTCGCTTTCTGTTTATTTATTCTTCTTTTTTCTTTTCTTTTCTTTTTGTTATTTTTTGTATTATGTGCCAATGTGTGAGACTACGCAAAAAAAAAAACTGTTATGCTTTTGTATTTATAAATCTCAGGCCGTACCACTGCACACAGGCATTGTGATATAGAACAATAAGAAGATGATGAATAATAAACATACACAGAGAAAGAGAAAAAAAAATAAAAAATTATATATATATATATATATATATATAAGAAAACAGTATCATTGAATTTATTCCTGTGAACTTTTATCTATTCGCTTTTGTGCAGTTCGCTCTTTTAAATTGATTCCATATATATATTTCTGTATATCTGTTTTGTGGTATACTTCTGATAAAATCTTAGTCTTTTTAAAAAAGAAAAATTCTTTTGACGTATGTATGTATTTTTTTTTCTTCTCTTTTCTCTTCTCTATCTCTCTCTCTCTCTCTCTCTCTCTCTCTCTCTTTGTTTTAATTCATTCACTTTACATAAAAGTAAATTCTCAACAATTGAAACTTTAGGATTTCTGCTCAACCAATCCATCTCGTCCATACACAACTCTCTCTCTCTCTGTGTGTGTGTGTGAGTCTTTGCCCTTTACGCGAAAAAATAAAGAAACAAACACACACACACACAAATAATAATAATAATCAAAAAAAAAAAATACATTTGAAAAGCAAACGGTAAAAGAGGAATAAATAATAATTATTTAGTTAATTATATAGATACAGCTAATACCACAAATAATACATTAATATATATATATATATATATATATATAACGCGATGACTATTGAGTTTATTTTGCTTGTGAACAAACAAGGACAGACCCGCCTGGCCCAGTACTCCACTTTTATGTCCATCGCCGAGCGCTCAGCGCTCGAGAGTGAAGTCGTACGCAAATGTCTTCAGCGCCGTGACGCGGACTGCAGTTTTGTCGAGCACTTGCGCTACAAACTCATTTATCGCCGCTATGCCTCTTTGTTTTTTATTGTTGGAGTGGACAACAAACAGTGCCCGGCGCCTCGTGGCGTGGGACTGGAGCGGCCGAACAGTCCGACGGCGGCGGCGGCGGAGATGGACAGAGAGGACTCGAGACACGAAGGAGAACTCGCAATGTTTGAGTTTATCCATTTGATTGTGGAGACGTTTGATCGATATTTTGAAAATGTATGTGAGTTGGATTTGATGTTTAATGTGGAAAAGGCACATTTTATTTTGGAGGAAATGTTATGCAATGGTGGAGTGGGGGAGACGAACAAAATACTTATTTTACAGCCAGTGGTCTTGATGGATAGAGAGCCGCGAAAGATATAAAGGACACACAGAGAGTTCTTTATTGTTGCTATTGTTCCGAAACCTGTACGGGTGGTGTGCAATTTGTGTAGCGATCGGTTCTTGTCATGTCTATTGTTGTTTATAGATTGTGTCTGCAATGTGTAGTGTATTTGATATGGTTGACATTTCATTGTTTGTTTGTTTTTTTTTGTTTTTTTACCCCATAGCCGACAGTTATATATATATATATATATATATCACTTTCTTTTTTATCGGATATCGTGAAAAGTTATGTGTGAAGTTTTCTTCTTTTTTATTATTAATTGACCTTCCCCCCCCCCCAAAAAAAAAAGACAGTTGAAGAATTATTCATACCTTTTATACCTTTTTTTTCTTTTTTTAGTTTCTATTTTATTATTATTATTTTTTTTTATTTTTTTCCTAATTTTCCCCCACTCCTCCAATATATATAAATATATATATATATATATATATATATATTTATTTATATATATGTATATCTTTTCCTTTTATCCACATTTTTTATAGTCTTTGTAGTAGACTGACCTGTGCCTGTGTGAGTGTATTCGGCAATGGTTCTCAAGCAAATAGGCGTGCGCACGCTTTACGACAAGGAACAAGAGGCACGAGATGCCGCTCTCATGCAAGCCATTGCAAAAGAAAATGAAAATCCATTTCAGCAATGCGGTGACGCTCTCATCGGGGCCATTGCGCATGTGTACACAAATTATATTTATACCTCTGGGGTTCTTTTGTTGGGTTGGACTTGGTGGGGACTTTACCCGCGCTACGCACGGTTTCGACACACAAACATAATGCGGTTTCAACGAAGGCGACAAGGGGAGTTTCGTCGTTGGTTTTTTGCCACACGTCATATTCCAAAATGGGATAAAAAATATCTTCTACGTGTGGAGGTGCCCGCCGTGACATGTGCCTCACAATCTTTTACAACAGCAGCCATCACTGCGTTGGGTGCAAAAGGAAACGTGTCTTCTTCCTCCATAGCTTTGCGTAGTCCTTTGGAAAGCGCTGTAGCGCCTCACGTGAAGGACTCCGCTGAGGCGAATGCTTTTCTTTCCGTTGGTCGCACTTCTGGTGCAACATTTGCCGGTGACGCGCGTCACGCAATGGAAAATGCCGTCGCCGATGCAGCCGGGGCTCTTAGTGAGACACTTCAGCAGCAGCTCTCCGATGGCCAACTGAAAAACCGTTCGTCTATAGATGTCCGTGTGGTGCAACAGCGTGTGGCGGAGGTTATTGGAGACGCGAGAGGGGTTGTGGTGCTAAAGGAAACGCACGAAACGCGAAGATCAGTGCCGTTTGGTCGGGAGGTGTGGTGGTGCTCACAGGAAGAGGCGCAGCGGCGGCGACACTGGTGGTTTTGGCTAAAGATACTGATCACCGCACGTGTGCTGGAGGATCTGCTGGATATGCCGGAGATGCCGGACTTTGTGCAGTAACTGTTTTTTTGAGGGTATATAGATATATATATATATATATATATATATATATATATAGATATATATGTGTGTATGTGAAGGCACTCACATGAAAGAGAGAGAAGGAGAAAATGAAAAGAGAGGAAAAACTTAAACCGTTGAGTGTGGAATGTGCATTCTTGAAAGAGAGAAGGTTTCTGGTTTATGTCTTTATACTTGAAGGAAATGTACCGGATTTATAGTTATTGTTTTGTTTTTGTTTTTTGTTTTTTGTTTTTCGGAGTGGGGGTGAAAGAGATCAAAAGACACTTACACACGCATACATATATATATACATATATATATATATATATATATAATTCAGAAGCAAAAGAAAAGCATTTCAATGTATTTTTTGTTTTGTTTTTTTGATTGTCGCCCGCGATATAATAGTTTGCCCATTCCTTTTTTGTTGTTTTTGTTTGCAAAAAAAAAAAAAAAAGGAAGAGGGTATGAATGTTTTTTTTTTTTTTTGTTTTTCTCTTTCTCTATCTTTGAAGAGATGATATTTATTTCTTCTTATTGCTTTGCGTGTGTACTAAATGAGTTGCATTGTTTTGTCTAAATGTTCACTAATTGGTTTTTTTTTTTCTTTTCTTCTTCCGTTCTATCCTTCTCATTCTAAATAAATAAATATAAATATATATATATATATATATATATTTATTTATTTATTTTTTAAAAATAATAAACCGGGTATGAAGTTTTTTTTGTTTTGTTTTGTTTTTAGGAAGATACTGTGGTAAAGCAAGGAATAACGTGCTCTGGTGGGATTTGACTTTTTCCTCTCTTTGGCCTTTGGTTTCCCATCGATACACACAGAGACACCCGTGCTCATACCTTTTATTATCATCATTATTTATTTATTTATTTATTTATTTATATATATATATAAATCTAATTATAATAATAATAATAGAAACGAGATGGACGATCCAATGAACAATCACAAGTTCTGGAGCACGCAGCCTGTGCCGCATCCGGATCAGGTCTCAGAGATTCGACATGCCTGCCCTGTCGACGCGCCAAAGACTGTTGAAGATATCTCCACAGAACCGCTTAGCATTCCCTCCACCTTTGAGTGGTGGACACCGGACATTCACAACGATGACGATCTAAACTGTATTTATGAGCTTCTTCGTGATAACTATGTGGAGGATAATGAAAGTATGTTTCGGTTTAACTATTCCCCGGAGTTTCTCCGCTGGGCGCTCATGCCGCCGGGGTTTCATGAATTTTGGCACGTGGGCGTACGTCGCAAGCACGACAAGTCCATGTTAGGGTTTGTCTCTGGTATTCCCATTACAATGCGTATGGGAACTCCAAAGCACATGCGCGCAGAAGAGCACTTATCCAATCACGCAGCAGACAACAATGCAAAGGAGGGAAATGAAATGGAAAAGGCAAAAGAACTTGAGGCCGTGGATGACTTTTTGGAGCCGCGGACCATTTGTGAGATTAATTTTCTCTGTGTCCACAAACAGTTGCGAGATAAACGTATGGCGCCCATTCTTATTAAAGAAGTGACACGTCGTGTAAATCTTTCAAATGTTTGGCAGGCTGTGTACACGGCGGGGACACTTCTCCCGACGCCTTTCACCACTGCACAATATTACCATCGCAGTCTCAACCCTGAGAAACTCGTCGCCATACATTTCAGTGGAATGCCGACACAGTACGAAAAGTTTCAAAACCCTATGGGAATGCTTAAGCGGTTTTATCAATTGCCGTCGGAGCCAAAAACGCGCGGATTGCGACCAATGGTTCAAGAAGATATTCCAGAGGTCGCGAAACTCCTACGCGCACACTTGGAGAGGTATTCTGTTGCGCCAGTCTTCACAGACGAGGAAGTGGCACACTATATAATGCCGCGCAAAGATGTGTTGATGTGTTATGTCGTGGAACACGTTGGGACTGAGGAAAATGGGAAAAAGAAAACCAAACGCATTACGGACTTTTTCTCTTTTTATTCGTTGCCGTCAACAGTGATTGGGAACAGTAAGTACTCCTTATTGAACTCCGTGTATTTGCATTACTATGCGGCCACCAGCGTATCGGTTGTACAACTACTTAACGATATGCTTATTGTAGCACGAAATATGAAATTTGATGTTTGCAATATGGTTGATATTCTTCAGAATGGAGACATTACGAAAGAACTCAAATTTGGCCCAGGAGATGGAAAGCTTCACTATTACTTTTACAACTGGTCATACCCACAGATAAAGTCTGCAGATGTGGGTCTCGTTATGCTTTAGTGAGAAATGAATGTCACTGAAGTGAAAGAGAGAGAGAGAGAGAAAAAAAAAGAGAGCAATGAGCAAAGAGAAGAAGAGTCGAAAAAAAAAAAAAGGATAGTGTAAGAAACAGGAGAATTACGTGCAATGGAAATATACGAAATTACAATGGGAGATGGTATTATATATATATAAATATATATATATATATATATATTTATAAGACAGAGAGAGAAAGAGTAAGTGTGTGTGTGTGTGTGTGTGCGTTTAAGAGAGAAAAAAGAAAAATAAAAACAACGAGAGATGGAGAAAGAGAAAGAGAGTTATAAACTACAAGACAAGGAATGTATTTAATTCTTCTTTCTCGTTTGATTTGTTTGTTGTTTGGCACATTGAAAAACTCAAAAAGTTATAGAGGGCAAATACATAATGTGCTCCGCTTTTTTTTTTTTTTTTTTTTCCTTTTGCTTTTTTTCTTTTGTTCACACTGAAGAAATTATTATTATTGTTATTATTGCCCACTTTTTTTTCTTCTCTGCATCCCATCTCCCTTTAAAAGAACCGCTTGCATTCCGAATTTGAATATCCTTTTATTATTATTATTATTTATTCTTTTTTTTGTTTTTGTTTTTGTTTTTTCACGTATCGGGGTCTTTTCCCCTTTGTTTATACTATAATTGTTTTTTTTTTTTTTTGTTTCTTCTTTTCTCTTTTTCTCTCACATATACACTCTTTTTTTTGTTGTTTTTGTTGTTGTCTTTGTTCATGTGACATGCGAACCATTGAACACACAAAAAAAAAAAAGAAGAGGACGAACCGGTGGAAAAGTAGAATTTTTTTTTAAAAAAAAAGGGGGGAAGAGGTGTACATATCATTAACAAAAGTAAAAGTATCTCTCTAACGCTGTGGGAAAGGGGGGGGCGGGGAAAGAGAGAAATATTTATATTTATATTTATATTTATTTATTTATTTATTTATTTATAAATATAACAAATGATTGTCACGGAGGAGCGTGATCCCGCCACTGGACTTGCCCCTCCACCAGTCAGCACTGTCATTGTGCACCGAAAGTCTTTCCCACGCGTTCCACCCGAAGTCCTTTTGCGCGAATACGCGGCAAAGTTTCATCTTAATGGCCTAACGCTTACTTCTTTGCTCAACGCCACCAGTCCCGTGACATCACTGGTTCTTCCATTATACATTACCCGCAATGACGCGTCATGTCGAGGAGGTATGTCTTTTGTAGACAGACTGCTGCGTGATGCCCCACGTCGACCGCCTGTGCCGCTGGAATGCATCAAACGAGCAACTCCGAGTCTCTCCGCGCTTGGACAAGAGGTCGAAAAGTATAAACAAGAAGGACAAGACCCAAGAAAGCCGCAAAAACAACAACAAGAGCCACGGTTGATGAGTCAAATCGATTGTGCTGCAAACTTTAAGTTTGATGAGGCCGCCCCCTCGCGACTCACGGCGGTGACAGTCATTCGCAGTCACTCGGCATTGGAAGAACGTGAAGTGCTGTGGGGATACGACACAGGCGCTGTTATGCATATCCGCCTGCAAATCTTTGCGGCGGATCTTTTATTTATCACTCGTCGCGGCCTCGCGGCTGCGCGTGGTGAGTTGCGCGAGAGTAGCGCAAAGGCTGCCCGTGCCGCAGCAAAGGCCAAGGCCACGGCACGTGCAAGACGAGAAAGCAGTAATAGTGCTGAGAGGGGTAATAACGATTCCCTCGCGGTAACCCTTCGCGAAGATGTGTCGGGGAAGTTTAAGGATTCGGTGAATAGTGAGTTTGAGAAGGAACACCACAAAGCGTTGCGTAAGCCCCGCAATTCCACGCATAAGAGGGAGCCGGATGACGAATATGGCTATACGGACTATCTTGAAGTAAAAGGAGATGAGGAGGAGGAGGAAAGCGAAGACAAGGAAGACGACATTCCTTCCGACACATCGGATAATGAAGGCGATGGGGGTGACAGAAAGACTTTGCGCCGAACCCCGCGAGGGGTTTCGCTGCTTGGCTTTCATCCCGTCGGCGGCGTCACGTGTGTGGGGTTTGACGCGCACACATTACTCGGGATCTCTGGGGGCGCGGATGGAACACTGCTCACGTGGGACATTTACAGTCGATATTACCCTGTCGCGCGTGAAGCGTATGGGCGCGATGAGGACCCGCGTCACTCACGGGCAACCCAACAGTTTTCCACGTATGTTCGCACACGAAGCCTTGCGCAAACGCTCCGTCGCGCACACGATGGAGCAGTCAGTGTCATTGCGACACATTGTGAACTGTTACTGACTGGTGGTGCGGATGGTCTTGTGCGTGTGTGGTCTTGTGGCAATGGCGGCGCGGCGTCTATGGCGAGAGGTCCGGCACCGCAGTATGTGGAACAGCAATCTTTTCGCTGCGGTACGTGGGTACGACACATTTGGTGTGCGGCGGAGCGTACTGCTCAGGGAGACGGTGTACTCGTCACGGATGACACAGGTGCCATCACTGCATTGCGTGGATGCACACTTGCGCAACCCCCGCCTGTAGCACCAGGGTCATCCATGCAACAGGATATTTCACATGAATTCTCTGAGACGTTGAGAAATACTACGCAGTGGAAACGGTACTTGAATAACACGTCTACTTTGATGGATGCAATTCGAACCTCTTCGCCTTTTTTGACCAACGTTAAATCACAACTGGAGACGCGAAAGGAGGGAATCGCACAGCCAACACTAATGCGCCGAGTGCCTGGCACTGGCACGGCCAAGCCGAGCAATATGCATAAACCACTTGGCGTTGGCAGTAGCAAAAGAGGGGGAAACGAATGGGCACTTGCGTTACTTACGCGTGGGGTTGTGAAACGGGCCCTCGTTGTCTCGCGTGTGCTTCGGATTTTCGGCGCGGAATCGCGTGTGGGTGGTCGTGCGATTAATCCCGGGGGTGGTGGCGCCAGCATGCCTCTCCCCGCGACACATGAGAGCACAAGTGCCATCACACGACTCATTCCCCTCTTTGAGCGTAATCTTTTGATTACACTCGGGTACAGTCCAGTTGTGCGAATAGTTGACATGAGGCGACTTGTCTCTGTCTCGGTTGTGGAGCATCCCGACTTCAGCGGGGCCGGAAAAAGTTATAACACGGAGTCCAAAACGGGAAATAGTGACAATAACACTCAAGGCAGCAACATTACTGGTCCCGGAAGCCTCAAGTCGGGAGCGCGGAAAGTGATGACAGAGGCGGTGCGCTTTATTGATATGATATACATCTCAACGTTTGAATATCTCATTTTGCTTGATAACTGCGATACGGTGTTCGTCTGGGACACTGCGACCAACAAGGTACTGACAACTTGGAGCCCGCCAAACAAAAACTCCAGTCGACGTGCAATGGGTCTTCTTACATGTGGAGAAGAGCATTACTGCTTGGATGATAGTTCCACCACACGTCCACAGGGTATGACATTTGGCCGATCCCCAAAGGATGCAATGGGTATGATGAAAACACAGGATATCGACAGTGTGCTCGGTATCACGCGTGTGCCTTTCTTTGTTGTCTGCACGGATGGAGTGGAACTGTGCGAGGTCCTTATTGCCGCTCACGCGCGTGTAGAAGTAAAAGGACACGAAGACACTGTGGTGGGACTCTGTGTTGTGAGCACCGAAGATAACTCCGAAAAGAGTCGAGGAGGTGCGGAGATTGGACGCTTGATGAAAGAAATGAAAGAAATGAAAAAACAGCAGAGAAGGCAGCAACAACAGTTCACATCTTCTTACGGATCTCTTTACAATACGCCTGCCTCCGCTTCGAAATTGAGGAAAACCGCCACCAGTCGTAGTGTTACTTCGGATTATTACGACAGTGAGGTCTCGAATGATGAAGAGAGCGACGAAATGTGCGACGAAACCCTCTCATGGATGCAGAACAAATTGTCCAAAGTGGATGCTATCTCAACGCGAGTTCTTTCGTGCTCCATTGATGGTAACATTCGTTTTTGGACAACTTCTATGGAGCCATTGCAAGCCTATAGCACCAAACAACTTGTTGGTGGATTTGGTAGCAGTGATACCAGTCTACATACTTCGTCAACGACGCGGGAAAAGCCGCTTGGTTTCTCTCCCGTTGGTCGAGCCTCACGCCACGGCAGTCACAGGAATGTGAGTCCAAGTGATGTGACGAGCTTTCACTATAGCGCGGCGTGGAACTTGGCTATCACTGGCCACGATGATGGCAGTATTCGTTTTTGGCCCTGTAACCAACAAATCGCAACGTGTAAATTGCAGAAGGATTTGCACCACAATGCCGTCTCCGGTCTCACTGAGGTCGAGATGCCGTGGACCAGTGATTCCGTCTACAAGCGTGCGAGCGCTAAAGGGGGGAGATCGAGCGTGTGTGTCATGGAACTGCTTGTGACGGTTTCCTATGACGGCCATCTCGCCGCCTGGGCAAATCCCCGGGAGTGCAAAGCCGTTCCCTATGGCCGTGTGCGTGTGAGCCGAAACGAACTCATCTGTGTCTGCTTTGAGGCAACAAATGAGCTCATTGTGGTTGGGGATAGCAGTGGCGTTCTGAGTACGTGGAGGGCGCGAGACTTACAACCGCGTCGAGCGATTCCCTCACGTCCTCCATCGCCATGGCAACCCACTGTCACTGGCGAAATTCAACCGCCTATTCTCATTTCACGCGAGGTAGCGGTTGGACCGGGAGCGGTAAGGTCCAATAATTTGTATAGCGACTATGACAAATGTGCAGGGGTTATGGATAGAGCTGCTGAGTTGAAAAAGCGCGTTGGGCACACAGAAGCTGTGACAACGCTTCTGGTGGATGGGAATTTGATTTTTTCAGGTGGTGAGGACGGCCGTGTGTTTCTGTGGGATCTTCATATGGGCTTTCTCATCCGAGAGTACTTTCCGCTACACGATCGTGCACTTATCGAGCAGCACAGACGAGCTGCAATACAGAAGTTGGGCGATATTTGCCTGGGCGAGAGCTCCTTTGCTCTGGGGTCCAGTAGGTATTGTAACCCACCAACGGCTGCGGAATCAAAAGATGTGGTATCCTGTCAACTTCCACGTTGTGAGGACGTGGCAAGCATTGTGTTACTTAAAAGCCGCCAGGGCGACTTTATTGTTGGCACACGTGAAGGGTGGGTGTATCGCTTTCGACAGAAGGATCCATACCCTCAATACACCTTTTACCACACTTCCCCGGTGCGAACTCTGTGTGTCATCCGCGAAATGCATGAAGAGCTCGATGAATTGGATGCATGTGGATCATCCGAACGTCTTGTGGAACTTGATTTGTCTATAGAAGAAAACGAGAACTGCGATTTTGACATCGCCATTGGTGGAGAGGATGGAACACTTGCAGTGGTGCGGGGGACGTATTTTGCGTCTCTTGCTTGAAGGCATTCGCGTATGTGAATCACTTTATTAAATGTAAAGTAAAGTTATTATTGAACGTATCTGTCATGGACATAGACTGCGGATGAACTAAAGAGTGGAGTTAATATCTGTATGTCTATTTAGTTTCCAATTGATTCTCTTTACACATAATATTTGCCTCTGTATTATTTTAATCATATTACTACACATAATGGATGGTATATCATCGTATGCTGTATACTGTAGTTATTTTCATAGCTGGGTATATGCACATGTAAAGTATACATATGTATATATATATATATATATATATATATATACATATATTTATGTTTGTGTGTATGTTTGTCTGTATGTGTGTGTGAGTGCTGGAAAAGTGGACTTGTTTACGCATTTATGAATATTTTAGTGAGAATGATGCAAATTTTGTTTTCTTTTCTTTTTTTTGATATTTCTTCCTTTTTTTGTTTTTTCTTCTTCTCTTTCACATAGGCTCTCTCTCTCTCTCTCTCATCAAACCCTCAACATTTCTACATATACTTCACGCGGTACGTTAGCAAACAAGCAATGTCACTATGAGTCTCAATTGCTGTTTTTGATGCTCATCCTGACTTGTTTCAACTGACCGACTTCCATTCTGAACTCAAATCTCTTCTCTCCACCACATGGCCGATACATTGCAATAGTGAGAAGTATTTTTGTTTTTTTGTTGTTGTTGTTTTTTTTTTTTTGCTTTGTCTCTCGTCCTTCCTTCCGCGGTGCATGTCATTGAATCCACTGCTGTTGGTCTGTGCACGTTCAGTTATACAGACAACGTACGAGAGTTCCCCCTTCCACAGTCTTCTAAAGGAAGCGTTCGTGTAAGGTATGATATCGTAGTTTCTCTTCATTGTATGCCGTAGTAGAAAAAAAAAAAAAAAAAAAAGGATAAGAATTTTATGAATGGCCCGGGGGACGGAAGGGAAGAATGGACATTGTGGTGAGTCAATTGAATGAAACTTCTTCTCCTCATGAACCCAATGATCCGACTAGCCTGACTCTTCACTTTACATTCCCGGAGGGGAAAAGCGAAGATGACAGCAAGAAGAAACTTCAGGTGCGACCGTTGTGATGCATACAGTGTGCTCGTTTTCCTTCATCGTCGTCGTTCTTTGTACTTCATATGGGTTTCGATGTATCTAGATCACCATGATTATTATTATTATTATTATTATTATTATTATTATTATTATTATTATTATTATTATTATTATTGATGCAAATCAATAATTTAAAAATATTTAAAGAAGGGGTTTTATTAGTTATGTTACGTAGTATGAACAGTGAGTACGTTTATCAGTAGTTGGTATATTTGGGTTAAGCTGCAATCCAACGTATGAACAGGTCAGAAAACTCTTTCACGTGCATACGAACTTCACAGCGTTGGTTAGTGCGGCAACAATAAGAATGCCTCATAAAAAGTAATTACCTTGAGTGGTATAAATAAAAGATTATGTGCTTTTTTTTTTTTTTTGCAATTATAAGTACGTTCTAGGCATGGAAGCCAAAAAAAAAAAAAAACCTATTCTATTTTAAAGGAAAAGTGTTTCATGTGCTTTTGTGAGGTGCTATTTCTCTCTGCTGGTGTGCCCTAAAGATTGAAGGATTTATCCCAATAGACCGCAGAAGTTTTATTGACATGTGTGTGTGTTATTATTATTATTATTATTTGCACCTTCAATGGGGCGGATAGATGTACGCGGAAATGGAAGGGAATGTATTACATCCACCGCTTCTGCGAAGTGTTCACTTTCGGATGCTCTAAACCGATAGGACTGCCGTGATGGATCCCCAGGGATGACGTCTTCTTCGGAGAGCCGAGAGGGGAATTAAACATTTAAAAAAAAAACATTTTACATTACACAGGTCCTATGTGTTGTTTTTGCAGAATCACACAAGCGACAAAGCGAAAATGCCACCCACTGAAGACATGAAAACGTTAAAGTATTTGGGTGATACATTGATTGTGAAGTGAAAATTGTCT